>JANRGW010005183.1:0-11667 GCA_024733675.1 Psilopsiagon aymara | reverse complement strand
CTGGAGAAGAGAAGGCTGTGTGGAGACCTCATAGCAGCCTTCCAATGTCTGAAGGGGGCCTATAGGGATGCTGGGGATGGACTCTTCATTAGGGACTGTAGTGATAGGGAAGGAGTAATGGGTTTAAACTTAAACAGGGGAAGTTTAGATTGGATATGAGGAAGAAATTCCTTACTGTGAGGGTGGTGAGGCCCTGGAATGGGTTGCCCAGGAAAGTTGTGAATGCTCCATCGCTGGCGGTGTTCAAGGCCAGATTGGACATAGCCTTGGGTGATATGGTTTAGTGGGAAGTGTCCCTGCTCATGGCATGGGTGTTGGAACTGTGTGATCTTAAGTTCCTTTCCAGCCCTAACCATTCTATGATTCTATGGTTCTATGATTCTGTAGGTAAACTTGTCCTAGTGGATAGAGAAGGACTATTTTTTCTGATCCAGGTCGAGCATTGTATTTCATCCTTCAAAAATATCATGTACAATACAAAATCTACTGTATGCACAGACCAAGTGCAATTCATATTAAAAATTCACTATAAAGATTATGGTCTCCCCCTATTGTGCAGAGATTTACATGTGTACTAGGATGAAAAGTTATTATATCCACATAAAAGGCTATTTTAAAATGCAGAACATGTCCATTTTCAAAAGTGAATATTATACCATTAAATGTTTGTAATACCTAATATATTCTTGTAATATTGTATCCGTGTGAATATTTAACAGTGGCCATTCTCAAAGACTTGCCAATTTGCAGTTAGATAAATTAACTGAGTTATTTCAATATTATTTGGTTTAACAATAACTCCTTTATTCCTGCTACAGGGAAAATATTGAGTAAAAAATGTTGCTGTATAATTACCTTTGACATTATTCATCAGTGAGACCATGCTGATTTTGGCATTCTAATGCATGTGTCATGACTGAGTTGCACTAAAAATGTGGGCCTTGATGCTTTGTTCTATAGCCCAAATTCTCATAATTTGGTGTTTCAATACAAGTAGACCTTTGTTGTAAAAAGTCCAGAATGGTACTCCAGTAGGGAGGGGAGAGTCTTAAGGAAGGATTTTGACAGCTTGACAGCACTTTGACATCAAGGCCTTCCAGGAAGAGTAAAACTCATAATAGGGGAAATTGTGGATGGTAAGAATACTTTGAAAGATGGAAGTTTCTGAAAGAAGGAGAGAAGGAAACAGAACAACAACAAAATAAATGGTAAAGGAGGAGAAAGATTAAAAATCTCAGAGAACATGCTGCTCAAATTGTTCATTACGGTGTGGCTATATGTGAGGCTTAAATAGTTCTATAATCTTCTCTTGAATACAAACCACATTCTTGTCTTTGCTAGACTGATACATTGATATAAGAAAATGTTCTTGTGAGGAATTAGTGTTTATTAATGTCATTCACAGAAGCAAGGAAAACTTGTGAGATCCAGCAAAACCATGCTATGGTAACCTAGGAGTTTCCTGTGAGGTCTCTGCTTGCATTTACTGACCTGTACCCAGAGAAAGTTCATACAACTTTTCAGGCCACATTTAAAGTGAGTGCTGTTGTGTTAGGATAAAACTTAGAGTGCTAACAAAACAGCCCAGCTACAGAGGGGTCCTGAATAGCCTGGTAAAAATGCAAGATGGTGGATTCACACCAGTGATCACCAATAGCGCCTAGATTAAGTAGTGCTGAGAAGCAAGAAAGCGGGGGGATTACATTTGCCTATTCAAAGTTGGAAAAAAAAAATCCAGTATAAAAAGGAAAATCATAAACCTCCCTATTGACTGTGTTGAAGGTTAACCAGTTAAAGGTGTTTCTTGTTTAACATATTCTGTGGACACTTTTTTCTTAAATAGGAGTGTCTTACTCCTCTCTAGACTGCTAAATGTTTCTGAACTGTTGCAAGGACTCTAGATTTTAAATGCACAGCTAATGGAATAAAGCGTATGAGTTTACATAGATCTGTCACTTTCACATAAAACAGGATGAGCCACCTAAGTCTGGTGTCTCGGTGTATAAATCCAGACCCTAGCCCTCTCCTCTCTCTTGCTCATGCACACAGATGCACATACATATCACACAGCCTGCAGTACAGAAGCCAATGTTTGTTTCTAAATCAGACATCCACAGGGCAGAGCATTAAAATGCTTCGCAGGAGCTTACAGTAGTAATCATTCTCAACTATGTTTTAAAACAAGTTTTTGTGCTGTCACATTCTTTTTCTTCTGCTGCGATGGAAGCACTGCGTTAGCCAGAGACTGAGACTTTCCTTGGTAAAAATCTATGGGAAGAGATATTGCACATCACTTCTCTACGTCTCTTACAATCTCATATAAACTAAGGATATTTTCCAGTTATTAATTGGTAGAGGAATGTATCAGAGAAGAAATTTTATCTGAGATGCTATGCACATTTTTATTGTAAATAATTGGATTGTTTCAACTAGCATATTAGCTTATTGTGGCTGTGGTATGGCTGTTACTAGCTAACCCTGAAATATGTGTTACAAGATGACCAGACCAGAAAACGGTGATTTAAAATATTATTTTTTTTTTTTTTTTAATGACCAGTGGAAAGAGCATGGCATAAGTAAAATGAGCAGATTTTTCCAGTTGGGTCCCATGGTTTAATAGCTTTTTTGCACATTCATCTTTAGAGAATTTTTAACCTTTCTTTTTTTCAGAAAATAAGGTTGGAAATGAGCAAAGATGACTCTTAGATATCAAGTAATACACATCTTTTTTTTAAAAAAAAAAGAAAAGGAAACATAAAATTACATTGAATAAGGCTTTCATGAGTAAATAAATCCAAATTAAAAGGATATTGCAGCAAAGTGTTTATTTTGTGTGGCATTAGAAACTTCGTAGTGGTGAAGTCTGTGGATCTAAAGTACTCTGATAATAGTCCATGAAGGCTCTAAGATTCAGCCATTTAAAGAGCAAACCTTAACATGAATTAGATCAGACATGATGCTGAAACCTCTGCAGGGTGCTAGTACATACAATGGCTATATTGTGAGAAGTCTGACTCATAAAGGTTGTCTCACATAAAGCACATTATATGAAATAGCTCTTCACCTGCTGGCATACAATCAGGACTCCAGAAGGTTCTGCAAATCCCCAAAGTTTGGATGTGTCGCCGTGTTTGAATCTGCTTGTGCATGTAGGTGGCCACTACTGTTTGGTTTCATAAAAACACACGCGCTGATCAAATATCATCTTCCAATTATAGAGGCAACCAGTGAGGAAACAGAAGCATGCCTGTTGGAAAATTTGGCAAACACTGCCTTTTGCCAGAATTGTTACTGCAGTTTTAGTATCTGCGCAGACCAAATAAGAATTTAGCCTGTGTTTGAGATTTTGTGTAGTGAGCTGCCTGAAACTGAACAGGCATCTTCCTTTATGTGCTACTTTGAAACAGTTCATCTTTCTATATAATATTGCATACTACTACTTACTATTGCTGTTATTATTAATAATAATATCATTGTCATTATTTTTGTTGTTGCTGTTTCATTTTTTAAATAGCAAATATGCTGAAAAGTACAGTAGAAATTACATTCTAGCCTCCAATCACATCTTATTCAACTCAGCTGTGCTTTACAGCTCACAGGCTCTCAGCCCATTAATCACAAGGTGACACTCCTAAGTGGTAAACCTGATGATACATATTAATATTTATGGTTTTGCTATACTGTATTCTTGGGTTTACTATACTGGGAAAGAGCAGTGCTGTCTATCAGTATGAGCTAACACCTCTTTAATGTTGTAAACTGACAAGCAGCACATGGCATTTTTACTAATTATTTTACCAAGCTGATGACAACTAATCAAATTGAACTGCCAGGCGGCCTGCCTATACAGTAGCTGGCACTACTTGCTTTCAGTACCTGCCCTGTGGTTTTAGGAATTTTCTTCTCACCAGTATCTGCTAAATGTAACATATTTCTTGAATGCAGATTGGTTTACTAATTAAAAGGAAAAACACTGAAACTGTAAGATTGGCCCAAAATCTTCCAGCTGCCAGATACTCTTTTTGAACGCAAACATGCATTTTCAGTGGAAGACACTGGGTAATTTGAAAATAAGGCCAAGCATTCTTGTACATTTGTGTACATCTATATATATACACACGCAGGTCTGTGTGCGTACATATATAAAATATATATAGTACTTCAAGCTAATAGTACTTTTCAATATAATTTTTCAGTATAGCAGTACTTTGCCTACATTTGGGTGTTGGTCCTGCCAGCGTTTTGAAGACGAATGTGTATGGAATTGTGACTTATTTTGAAATAAGGGTGTTCCTCTATAGGGTTGGTTTGGGTTTTTTTCCCCTTTTATTTTTTTTTTTACAAATTTTACGTTTCGGTGAATGGTCAGAGAACCTCCCATATGAAGAAAGGATGAGAAAGTTGGGTCTGTTCAGCCTGGAGAAGAGAAGGCTGCATGGAGATCTCATAGCAGCTTTCCAATATCTGAAGGGGGCCCATAAGAATGCTGGGGAGGGACTCTTCATTAGGGACTGTAGTGATAGGACAAGGGGTAATGGGTTTAAACTTAAACAGAGGAAGTTTAGGTTAGATATAAGGAAGAAGTTCTTTACTGTGAGGATGGTGAGCCACTGGAATGGGTTGCCCAGGGAAGTTGTGAATGCTCCATTGCTGGCGGTGTTCAAGGCCGGGTTGGACAGAGCCTTGAGTGACATTGTTTGCAGTGAGGTGCCCTCCCCATGGCAGGGGGGTTGGAACTAGATAATGTTTAGGCCCTTTCCAACCCTATTTATTCTATGATTATCTGTGGTTACTGCAAAAGTGACCTGTTAGAAATAACTGACGTTTCACATTAAAGGCTATGACGCCATTTGACCTTTAAAAGCAGCAAATTATTTCTGTGGTCTGAGGGTCTCTTGCTGCTCTCATATGCGCAGTCCTTGAGATTCAATCCATGAGTCATAAACATGGATAGAGCCACTTGTATGGAATATTTCTGTTGAAAATATTCTACCTTGAGAATATTAGCGCAGCTGATGTTTGGGTTCATGATTTCAGAAATTTTTGGCAACTCTTAAACTTCTGTAAAGCTATCACTGCATGAAGAAATGCCTGTGATCTTTTTTAGATGAGCTGACATGTTGTCTCTCTAGCTGAAAATAAACTGATCTAGTGTGCTGAAGCCTGATTCCAAGCTGCGAGTTCTGTCAAGGCTACTTTTCCTTAAGCAGCTCTCCCAATTCTTATTCAAGTCTTTAAAAAAATACATCTACTACAGTATAAAGTAATGCATATTACTAGTGATATTTTGTACAAGTGATAAATAATGCGTTGTGAATATTCTCTATTACTAATATCACTGGTAAATGATAGGTTCAGATAAAATCTGCTGTCAGATACTATGAAAACATTCTTGAAAGCATCTGCTGGTTTTTTGTGTGTATGTGTATTTTTATATATATACACACACAATATCTGAAGGGTGCCTACAGGGATGCTGGGGAGGGACTCTTCATTAGGGACTGTAATGCGAGGACAAGGAGTAATGGGTTTAAACTTGAACAGGGGAAGTTTAGATTGGATATGAGGAAGAAATTCTTTAATGTAAGGGTGGTGAGGCACTGGAATGGGTTGCCCAGGGAAGCTGTGAATGCTCCATCACTGGCGGTGTTCAAGGTCAGGTTGGACAGAGCCTTGGGTGTATGGTTTAGTGGGAGGTGTCCCTGCCTATGGCAGGGGTTTAGAACTAGATGATCTTCAGGTCCTTTCCAGCCCTAACTATTCTGTGATTCTATGGTTCTATATAAAATACATTCATGTGCATGTGTATACATACAGAGGGACACACGTGTATTTATATAGCCACGTCTTCTCAGGTCACGTTTTGCCCATGTTTCACCACCTTTTTCTCTCTGTTTGAACCATTCATTATTGATTGATTCTAGAATATTAAAGCTAAAATAGTCAAAGGTTTTGATTAGTCAAAAATAATACAGATTTGGTCATGATGTTCTTTCCTAAATTGTATGATCGTACATGTGTAGTGTTTGTGGAAAGCTCCACTGTGTTCCCCTAGGGTGTGTGTATATATTTACACACACATTTTATTGCCAAACATATAAATTCATGTTGATTCAGTAGGCTCTGTTTAAATGTGACACTGCATGTCAGTTGTAAAATGCATGAAAAATAAGTTTCTGTGATAGCTATTTTACATGTCAAGTACAGTGTTTAGTTCTATATGAAAGAAAAGTAAGAAAAATACAGCAAGAGCACAAGCAGGGTAACTCTATCTTCTTTGATGTGGTCATTTTCTGCCACCTTGATTCCTCATCCTACTGTGGTATACAGCAAAATTATGCCTCCACTGTGCATGAGGTTTGCCCTTGATGAATCTAGTCATTTCAGCTTTCACAAAGAACAAGGCTGCCTAAAAACTGAGTGGATTCGTGAACTGTTTACTAGTCTTTAAAATCTGGCATAACAGGCATGATTAAATAGATGCCAATGACAAACAAACAATCCTGTAAGCAGCACAGCCATAACAATAACTGCTCCACAAGTTTTCTGTTTGTTGCTGCTGCTTCCTTCAGAATTGAAAATGTGCGATATTTTTTTTCTTTTGGAATTTGTTGGAGTACTTGAAGAACTCTGTTTAATGTTTGTTTTGGCTTTTGTGCCAATTTATTAAAAAAATAACTATTTACTTCCATTGGAACCCTAAATAAAATGGATCTTGTGAACAATTCAGTACTTATAGTTCTGTTTGGCTTCAGGTGTTCAGGCGCTGCTGAACAAGAAGTGGGTTATTTTACTCTGTGGCAGCAGTTGCATTGTTTTTCAGCGACACTGTAATGATAAGTGACTGATCTGTTTCGTGGTCTCCCATTTAGGGAAAAATCACATAGCAAACTTATGGGTGACTTTGTATACTGTGGCTGCAGGGATTGTCTCACTTCTGAAGACTGGCAGGGACATTCACTCAAGGCAAAGCATTCTGGCTGTGTTAAAGGGGCTCCTGCAGCCCTAATGTTATCTGTCTGGATGATGTGAAAAGTGCCCAGTCCAAGGTCACACTGCAAGCCAGGCTCAGATCTCGAACTATCCTTGGGGAACACTGTTCTTTGTTGCACCACTACAAACCCTTGCATACCAGCGGTTACCTTAATCTACGCAAAAGAAGATTAATACAGCTACTATTACACTATGTCATTGCTATTCCCTCAACAAGTGGTAAGGAATGCAAATTCTGAGTAGAGTCTCCTGTTTATCTGCAGTAAGCAACCCCTAAGCAGTATAATTAGATACACTTGATACAGTTGACATTATCTCCCTAATGACACCTTTAGTTTAAAAAATAATAACTGAGAATATGTATCACCCCTGCACATAGTAGACCAGCAGCCACATTGCACAAAAAGGCAAAGACAGCATTGTCTAAGAGCCCTGAAGAGGAGTAGATGTTGACCTGTATTTAGGCCAGCAGCCTCAGGTGTGTCTGTTGCTTCTGGGAAAGGCAACAGAGATGGGCTGGAAAAGGCTTCTGTAAATTCTGTATGCCTCACACCTCATCTTGCCAATTTTATGCCACTGCAGCTATTGAAATCTCTCTAAGATAATTGTAAATTTGATGTGTGTGTGTGTGTGTGTGTGTGTGTGTTTGGGTTTTATTTATTTAAAGTATCTAAGTTTACTTTTCAGCTTCTAGGTCTAATCTGCCTGTGGTCAAGAGTTCTGACAAAGAGAGTCCCAGGAGCGATCACGAAAAGGACAAGAGGCAGGAGACAGAGACAGAAATAAACCATTAACTATGCAGACACCCAGTGCACACCTTATTATGCTGTTCATCCATTCTTCCACTCCTTTCTGTTTTATTTTTTGACTTGGAATGAATGCTACATGTGGCTTTCTGTGCTGTCACCTGGCTGCAGTGGAGTGTCTCAGATGAGGATTGTAGGTTTGCAGAAACAAGAAGGGCTCTTCTTGCAGATCTCATTAGCTCCTGCTTGATATTTGAGCAGAGGCTGTGATTTGCTTGCATCCCACCTCTGCCTGAGATCTGAACTGGGATAAGCATGAACCATCTCAGTCCACCAAGTTATGTTGGTACATGGCAATGGTTGCACTAAGAGTCAGCATGTCATTTAGAAATATTATTGCTGGTAGAATTCCACATTAACATGGCTTCTAGACAGGGGAAATTTTGTTTGAGAATTAGACCACTGAGGGCCTACCTGTTTGCATCAACAGCTCTGCAGTTTTAAAGCAAGCCAAAAAAAAAAAGTACTGTTGTACACTACCTCAAACACAGACAAGGTTTCTCCTCCCTGCCTGCAGAGGTTCTCCTCCATAGTCCTTCACTACTGTTTTGTTGTTCTTGGTACTGACACATTTAGCTATACAAAATTGCTTCATTACTAACTGTCCCAAGAGAGTTAGGTGCCTGTTAGCGCATTATACTATGCTGTCCTGTATTGTGAGTGCACTGAAGTGACTGGAGAAAGATTACGAAATAACACAGACTGCTGTGACTGTCCTGGAAGATGAAGCCAGCCTCACAGTGATTATAAGTGTGCTTTTTTTCCCCATGGTTATTGCATCCCAGAGTGGTTGTGTCAGGACATCACTACTTCTTTTTCTCATTTTTTTTCAACCACAGAACTAGGCTCAGAATTTGATTTGGCAGCTGCTAAGCCACCCTAATATAGCAGCAGACAAATCTAGGCAAAGAACAGATCTATCACTATATCTGACTGATCTCTCTGCTTATGCACAGTGACAAATTCTCACCTCTCCATATAGATCAGCAGGCTCTGTAACCAGTCAGTCACGCATAAGTTGTGACAGCACATCACAAGATTGGCAATTTGGAACCCCAGAGTACAAGGTAAAACATGTCGGGTTTTTTACATAAAAACAGCAGCCTTTTCCATTCCAATACTTTTTACCACCCTCACCCCCCTGTCTTCCTTTCACAAGAAAACATAATGTTCTCCTCTCTATCTTCCAATACATAGAAAAGCATACAAAGCAAGTAAGTAATGAAAACAAATCTTTCAAGATTAATTTTCTGTAAAATATATTTATTTTTCTTTAACATATTTTCATTCTATCCGTTCAGGACTGGTTAAGAAAGAAATTTCTATTTGCTATGTTACCTTTAAAATTTAAAGTTGAAAACATCAATCTTGAGATAAAAAAATTAGGCATGTCAAGTGGCAAAGAATGATGGTGATCAGAAGAAGAATATTACAGATACGGAAAGTATCATCAGCTGTCTGACTTCAGTGAAAACTGGAATTATGAGGCTTCATTTTAGAAGCTAGTGATATGAATAAAGGATATTTTACAAGTAACTTTACATGTTACATTTATTTTCTATAGAATTTGAACTACGAAAATGCTTCAGCATGACAAAAAAAACATCCCAGTTAAAGACACTGGCTCTCAGTTAAAGGCACTTAGTCAGAAGTCTTAGAAACAAGATTTTTCAAAGAGCTGCTGGAGAACATGTGCATTTTGTATGTTTGCATGTTGAATGAAACATTATAAACCACAAAAATGGGGAAAAGGACCTGAATTGTATAAAACTTCAGTTAAAATAAGTAAAATAATTGAGTACATCTTCAGGCATTTTTATTATTAAAAGTCATAAGGCACAAATGAAATGTGCTTATTCTTCCTAACATGGGAATAATGAGAATATTGAAAAATAGTTGTGTCAACTTCATGTTTTTTTTCCAAAAATATTAATTAAAAACCCCTTAATTTGCAGATCAGAAAACTAAGAGGAGATTTATAGAAAAGAAAAAAAAAAAAAAAAAGTTATAAAACCTCTTAGTCTGACTTTCATGTTAGACTACATGTTCTGTGTTCTGTTGAGTGATGTGAGTCTGTCATGGGTTCAGCAGCAGCAGTCATTTTTCTGCCATGGATGTCTGCCCATTGCATTGCAGCATGGCATTATCTATCAAGTCTCTTAATGACATTACATTTAATGTGATGGTTCTCAAATGTTTTTTGATCACTGCACCTAATAGGTATTAAATTTTTTTATGGATCTTTATTGAGTCCCAGTGTTAAACTTTTCATTTAAAATTCTCTTTAAGATTATATAATGAAAATAAAATAATACCTTCTCTGAAGCAGCTGCAGGCTGCTGAGCATGGAGTCACAGGCCACCCACTAATCTATAGGCCCCAGCCTGGAAACAGCTGTTTGATGGTCTTATCTGACGATTTTTATTTTTCTTTTTTTTTTTTCAGTTTGCATATAATTAGCTGGGCTCAGCTTGTTTCCTAGAGTTTTATCCGCTTTCTGAAAAACCACAGTTTCATTGTTGGTAGAGATCACAAACTCTGAGTTGGACATAAAACAGACCTATCTTCTCAAGAGATAGCCACTTCTTTCCGAAGTGCCTGCATACAGGATTTCAGAAAATACCAGTCTACTGCAGCAGCCTCTGCAGTGAGAATGACTAATAAAAGAGATCGTAACAAAGTATGGCCTTGGTCACTGAGACCCGCATGGAAGCCTGGCAGTCCTTTGGTATTAGAAAACTCAGGTGTCAGAATAATAGAAGCTTTGAAACCATCCAATATATTAATTATGCAGGGTGCATTGTTCTGGATCCCTGGTTTCCTATGCCTGAAGTCTCAATGGTTATAATGATGATCTGGACTATGAGCAAGAAGAACATACACTTGTAATGGCTCATTTTCTTTCATGGGGGGTGAAGCATTAAAGCTTTCACTTCTTAGTGAATATAACAGATAGAAATACCCAGTTCTTCAGTGTACTTTGCATAACTTTGAAGCCTCAGTAGAAATAATGTTTTTAATTTCTATAAGAATAGGCATCAGATTTGAAAATATTATTGATGATTTTTCTATTGTGAGAAGTAATGTGCTTTTGCAGCTCTGTAAATTCTGAAGTGAAATGGCTGTGGTCAGAATGTTCCACATGCCAGTGGTTCTAAGAGGGTATTTGCCAAGCAAGGCAGCTTTTAAGGGGTAACTCTGAAGGCAGTCAGGCTCAGACAGTAGAGTTTCCAAAACACAAGCCCTTTAGGATTTGCCTTCCCTCCAAAAGAGTTTTAAGGCATCACTTTCAAAATCTTGTTTTTACATTAGCTGTCAAGATGTTGGTCAGTTATTTTTTATAGGACTTGTAGAACCTCAGACATCCAGTTCAGCGAATGTGAGAGCGTCAGTGAAAAGTAAGTAAACAAATTCCAGACTCTAGGGATGTTACTGGTTATGTGAATATTTACAGAATGATCCATCCTATTCTCCTCAGGTCATGAGGATAGCCTGTTTTGATTAGGTGAAGTTAAAAATTAGTCCAGAGTGAAGAAAAAAGTGTAAGACTTTAAATGCTTCTACATAAGGCAGAGAAACCATCAATTGAGGAGAGACCTAGGGACTTTCATTGCACTCCAGTGCTCACAGAAAATGTGTGGCAGCACGTGAGGGAATGGCAGGGCCCTAATGACCACATAGCTCTTTCTGTTCAAAGGTATAATGATTTCTCTTGTATAATTCCCAGTGAAGTTATGTCATGGATTCAGCAGTAGCAGTCATTTTTCTCCTTCTTAGTAGTTGGTGCAGTGCTGTGTTTTTGACTTGTGGCCTGAAAACAGCGCTGATAACACCAATGTTTTAGTTACTGCTTAGTACATTTTGGTCT
>JANRGW010005181.1:0-33000 GCA_024733675.1 Psilopsiagon aymara | reverse complement strand
CTCCTGTATGAAGATAAGATGAGAAAGTTGGAGCTGTTCAGCCTGGAGAAGAGAAGGCTGCATGGAGACCTCATAGTAGCCTTCCAATATCTGAAGGGGGCCTCTAGGCATGCTGGGGATCGACTCTTCATGAGGGACTCTAGTGATAGAACAAGGGGTAATAGGTTCAAACTGAAACAAGGGAAGTTTAGATTGGATATAAGGAAGAAATTCTTTAGTGTAAGGGTGGTGAGGCACTGGAATGGATTGCCCAGGGAAGTTTTGAATTCTCCATTGCAGGCGGTATTCAAGTTCGAGTCGGACATAGCCTTGGGTTGCACGGTTTAGTGGGAGGTGTCCCTACCTATGGCAGGTGGGCTGGAACTAGATGATATTAAGGTCCTTTCCAACCCTAACTGGCCTATGATTCTGTGATTCCTTGATATATTCAGAATAATCGAAATCCTTTGTCTCTTTTGATCGCCTACACATTATTTTGTAGTTTGTTATGCTTCTAGTTGTGAAATCTGAATAAACATTTATTCTGTGTGAATGGATTAAAGCAGGCTGTATGAGAAAGCTGCTGTCATTGGAAACAATGAATATTCTTTAACATGTGGAGCAGAGATGCAGCATGATTCATAAAATTATCTTATTGTTTCTCATTTTGACTGACACATGTCCAGGCAAAGACGGAGGAAAGGGATTACTTGAGAAAATCACACCTTGCAGCATAATGGCACCCAAGCTCCTCTCAGAGTATTAGAAGAAATGAATGACATCAAAATATCTTTTATTTTTATTTTCTATCCAAATCTAAATTTAGACTGTTTGGATTCTAATTGTGGAGAGTTTTTAGTGCATTAGCTGACTTGAGTTGCTATAGCACTACATAAAGAGAACGGACATATTTCAGCAATTGAGTGTTTTAAATCACTGCCTCAAGGACAGCAAAAATCCACGTGATTCTTGAAGGAGTGGTGAACTACATAATTTAAAAATACTTGTCATATTCTATTCTATGTGGTGGTTTGGAATATCTAAAAAGTAATAATCCACTGTGGGGAGGGGAAATTAAAGTAAGTGCCGGAAAGGAGAAAAGCTAAATGATAACTGATGACAACGAAGAGACTACAAATATCTTCAGTTGCAGAGTAACTCCTAAATGTCTTTGGTGAAGAATAAAGATATTTCTTCAGAGGTGAAAACAGAAGCATTTTCACTTCCTAACAAAGAACACTTGTCTACCTCTTAACACATTGCAAACTTGCCTAGCTGTTGAAAAAGTAGAAGGATTGACTTATCTGACCCTGACAAGGCAGAACCAAAGCATGTGAGAAATTAGATGTTTTCCTGGAACCTGCCTGAAGTCTGTACTGTATTGTAGATAAAGGAAGAAATCTGGAGAAGGCTTGGTCATTGTTGTGAGAATGGTCCAGTAGAAGAAGGCAAGAGATAAAAAAATGAAAGAAGGAACAACTATATATGCAATGCCTTGTATTACCTCTTATGGCATTTATTGTGTATCTTATAACTGACATGAATAGTAAGTTTTTAGAAGGCAATTCAGTGCCTAAAGTTTCTTCATTTTTTCCCTCTGGAAGAGTGAACAATGGCTGAAGACCTTGCTTCAGTTGGACATTCACTGTTGTCTGCTGTTTTTACCAATACCTTGGTAACCATGGATTCAAATAAATCACAAGTATGAAAGGAGTCTCTGTGGTTGTAGTGGATTAACCTTGGCTGACATTAACCAGAGCCAGCACAAACCCACACTACTACAGCCTCACAGCATAGTAGAGGTCAAGCTTGTGACTGAAAAGTAGTAACACCATCTCAGAAGGATATTTAGATGATAACAATGAATTTTAAGAATTACAGGATTGTTTTGGGTTTGCCTGGCACACTGTTGAGTTTTATGGGGCTTGAAAGATGTTAAGAACATTTTTAAATGGTATAAAATGGATTCTATTTTTTTTTTAAAAGAGGGGAAGATATTATGAATATTGATCTGATGTCTTCTTTTCTTCGATAAACTGTGGTATTGCTTTCTGGGAAATAAGCATTTCTTTCATGTCAAAACCCATAAATCAATCAAGTTTAATCCCAGAAACTCATAAAATACAAAATATGAAAGTCCTTCTCAAACTGAATTTTGTTCCTAATGGAAAAAGTGCTTTCAGCTGAGTTTCCAGGAGAACTGGGAGGGTAGTGAAATAAGTTGATGGGAAAGAAAGAAACAGGACTTGCCTCTATTGAATTTTAATTCTAAAGGTATTCTAGTAAATGCCATTGAAGGTATCAATGTGACACAAGTTAGAGATGGATTAATGGTGAGAGTACATTTAAACAGTTTATGAAAAATCTACTTATAGAAGTCATAATGCATTCTGCACATTTAAAAGCAAAAAGACTGTCCAAATCTTTATTCTACTAAAAATACTTTAAATTTCCTTCTGAATATTTATTACAGTATGTTTGTTTGGAACATGGAAATAATTTCAAATCCAGCATTTTAAGTGTTTCTTAAGCAAAGCAAGCATAAAATTAATCTGCTTTGTTTCTAATAAATTAAAAATCATATACAAATTAAAATACTATAATAATACTGGTCATGCATGGCCCAGCTGAGTAAACTGGCAGACCATAAGTTTGAAATTGCAGTCCAGTCAGTGGAGAAATTTTGCATTTGTATTTATGTATTCAGGAAATACTTCAAATTCATCATTTTCTGCTTAACTGCTGGAATTTATTTTAGCATTTTTCTTAAGTTGTAGCTGGAATTGCCAAAGGTGCTGAAGAAAGATATGAGGTTTGGTGTTCACACCTAACTTGTATGGGGACTTTTGAAATTCACATCTGTAGTATTATAGAATTTTGTCTGCAGATATCATAGGAGTCCTGATGAGATCTTGAAAAACCAAATCCTCGCAATCACCTCATCATAAAGCTCCAAACTGTAGAAAGGAAAAGATGTTTCTACTGGGAAAGAGAGCATTAGCTGAGTTAAAAATCTAGCCACTGATTGAATGAAGTTTTTACAAAGAACAGTGAAAATGGCATTTGTGCTACATGAGGGAGTTCATACATTTGACCATTTTAAGGCAGCAATCATAGTAAATCAATAGTTTGAAAGACTAGGGAAAGGAGACGGAGTAGTCTAATGATATCTACAGAAATGGGATTGTTAAACTTAATCTGCAGCTGTAATTCTTGTGGGAATTTACTATGAGAAACATCAGGGATTATTAAAAAGGCTTTGGTAGCACATGGGGTTACTTTGAATTAAAAAAATATTACATTAATGGAATAAGCATGCTGAATTGCACAGCATAATGTAACCTGTCAGTTTTCAGTTATGTATTTATTAATTTTATTTATTTGGTTTGTTTATAATAATGCAATTTGCAGTCTTTTCCAATAACAATAATAATTTATCATCGGTATTTTGCTGACTTTGAGTAATGCCTATACATACCTCTTGCAGCCAACAGGAAACATACAAAACAAAAAGTGAATTATGAAGAGTTTTCATTTAGTTGAGGTGGCATAGATGAAGACCCTTGGGTAACTTTCTCTTGAAAAAAAACCTATCAGAGTCTTGTGTACGGAGCTAAAAGTTATGTGATAAATTTACGTTCAGGCAAAAGAATGCTTAAAGAAAGCTAACATCCTAGAAGAATGAAAATGCAAAAATTTCAGCAATGATGAAGTATCTGAAAATGCAAAGACTGTACATTCACATTGCCTTATGATCTGAGCTTGAACTGTGTCCACCACACCTCTGGTCTATGCATCTGTGACTTTCACTGTCATTTGGATCTCTCCAAGCAGGGAAACTTGAGCACTTAGCAAACATATTCTGCTCATAAAAGTGTGAATGCAATCAACCAAAACTATTTTATTCCGAGATGTTTAAGCTAAATGAAGAATAAGTACTAAAGCAGTATACACAAATCTAAAAGTACTCTACCTTTCTGAGACAGAAGGTTCCCCCTGAGACATTTGCAAGCCATGCAGTGTTCCTATAGGCCATATTTATGGGATGGTCTGTATCAAACCTCCCTCAAATATATGGCACATATGGAGATATAACTCTCAAAAGTCAGTATCTGTAGAAAGCAACAATGTTTTCCACAGATAGATGAAACATGGCATTCTTTCTAAGAGATATTTCTGCAGACTGTTTTTTTCCAGTTTTCTGCTTTAAATTAAAATAAATAAATAAATAAATAAATAAGACATTAAAGAAGAAACACTTACTTGCCAGAATTCAAATGGTGAATTTATAAGGAGACTTACACATGAGAGGGTAAATGGATCCACATCTTGGGGCATTTTTATACTTTCAGACATCAACCAGAATTTTAACTAGCCTTTTAGAGTCGCATCCTCATCCTGCTATCAGACCTACTTCATCTTTAGCTACAGCTTTTTCCCCTTTAGTTGAAGTTCTCACTTCCATTTTGATGCTTAACAATTCAATGCCTTACTTTCATTTGCCTCACTGTCATTTACCTTCTGTCCCACAGGAAGTATTTTCTCCTTTTTATCTTTTTTTTTTTTTAATTTTGTTTTATTTTTACTATGTATGCTCGCCCTTTTCTTTCTTCAGTATGAATTACCTCTACCTCGGTTACACCTTTTCATTTTTTCATTTTTTAATGTTCACCATTCACTGTGATGTAGCTATTCTACACAACTCATACGTATACCCAGGTCAAGAAACACTTTGGAAAAATGTTCAGTTCAAGAGCATTTATCACTGTACTTGGGTGTTCTGGTTTAACCCCTGCAGGCAGCTAAGCACCACTCATTCCTCCTGCAGTGGGATGAGGGAGAGAATCAAAGGGATAAAAGTGGGAAAACTTGTGGGTCAAGATAAAGACAGTTTAATAGGAAAAGCAAAAGCCGCAAACGCAAGCAAAACAAAGCAAGGAATTAATTTACCACTTCATGTTGGCAGGCAGGTGTTCAGCCATTCCCAGAAAACCAGGGCTCCATCACATGAAATAGTTGCTTGGGAAGACAAACACTATAACACTGAACATCCCGCCCACTTTCTCCTTCCCCACAGCTTTAACTGCTGAGCATAAAATCATACTGTGTGAAATATCCCTTTGGTCATTTCGGGTCAGCTGTCCCCGCTGTGTCCCCTCCCAGATTTTTGTGCATTCCCAGCCTGCTAGATGGTGGGCTGAGGAAGAGAAAAGGGCTTGGCTCTGTGTAAGCACTGCTCAGCAGGAACTGAAACATCCCTGATTTATCAACACTGGTCGCAGATCCAAAGCATAGAACCATAACAGCTACTACGAAGAAAATTAAGTCTATCCCACATCTACCTGCTATACATCCCACTGACTTAATCTACACAGTTTCTGTAAGCACAACAGGGAAAAATCTCTGTTGAACATGACTAGAAACATTGTAAGACATTTAGCACATTAATAACTATATCCTAAAGTGTTTACTGGGGCATGAGAAAACTTTGTGCTCCATGTGCCTGTGATTCTAGATTTGATGTCTGGATGGGAAGAAATATAACCTTGAGATCATTCTCAGGGTGAGAGTACAGACATATCCAATGATATTTTCTATAACTGTAACCAGTAAGTACTGAAGCTATCTGATTTAAAGTTATGTGGCAAATTAATTGAACAAACTGTTGGCAACTCTTTTTATGGAAGCACAGCACTCCTACTCATTTATTCTAGCCCCATCTCAAAGCACTTTGCATGGTAACAGTTGGCATTAGTGTTACTTCCTTTCAAAAAATTAAATCTTTAATTAGCGGAAGAAGTGAACCATATCCTGTAGTTTGCATTAGTTTTCAATATTAAAAAGTCATTTAATAGTTATAAATAATAGATGCAAATAAAAGTTTATAGATTAAAAAAAAAAAAAAATCTATTGAACCTGTTGTACTTTAAAAACATTATTTTTCCCTAACTTTAGCCTTGACAGGCTTTAAAGGCAATTTCAGTCTTGCAGTTTTCTAACCAGCATAAAACATAATTCCCAGGTAAGACCAGTTTATTTAAATCTCAATGAACAAAATTTGTCGACCAGGGCCTTAGCTGCTTTTAAACGACTTGGTAGTACTGAAGCTGACATTTCACTGTATTTATTAATGTCAGAGAAAGATATTTTTCTAGATGGTTCCTTTATGGATTCATATAGAGGAACAAGTTTAAACTGAAGTTAAACAAGGCACCCTTACCATATTGTGTATCTCCAAAAGAAGAAAAATGTTTGTCACATAGTACACCGTAGATTGCATTGTCCTTAATTTGGGAATAGGGCATTCAGTAGATTGTATAGATCATAGATTATTGAGTGGAAAGTTGTGTGTATTACTCCGGAAGCTGAACTGCAACAGTCAGGAGAAGTACTGGAAATACCTCTTGAATTTCCCTCTTTTCTCCCAGAAAAGGCCACATTTAAGGAATCCTTCCAGAAATGCTATTTTACAACCCTTGACACCTGTCAGGAACACAGCTAACTCCAGTTATTTTGTGATCTTTTTTGCTCTTTCTAGCCATGTAGAAAATAGATTAGAAATTAAAGCTTGAATGACTGCATTATTACCTCTGCTTAATGAAAAGATGGTTTGGTTTTATAACTTTTTAAAATGGTTTTATAAGTGGTTTGGTTTTATATTTGACAGCATACAGAGGAAGATATCAAATATTATCTGTTTGTCTTTCTGCCTTCTTTGACTGTCATCATTATGGCATGAATGTTAAATGTTATGTTAATGTGCTTCTCTTCAGTAAACAGTCTCCAGTGGTTAACATTTTAATCCTATATGCAGGCGTAAGTGTTTTACAGGTGACTGCTGCCGTATCATCACTACTGAAATCAATCAGAATTATTTTCCCACTCTGGTAATTCAGTTCTTAATAAGTTCATGGCCAGCAAAAACAAATGGCTGAGATGGAGCGTGAGATAGGAAAATGACACCAATCACTTTTGAGCCTTCCAGTTACAACATCTCATGTCTGAAACTTTTAAGTTAGTGACACTAATACTGAGTACAGTTCGAACAGAAGTAGAACAGCTCATTCTGGTACTCACTAGGGGACAAAGTTTGAAAGCATGCCGGATCCATTCTAGCTTGAGGAAGCAGTGAGCAAACTGATAACATCATTTAACCTACCCACAGAAAACAGGAGATATAGGCACATACTTAAGAGACTAATCCCAAACTTGGCTGATGGCAATTGGAGTATTTTGAATTGCCTTCCATAGGTTTTGCACAAGACCCAGAGTGCACTGAACGAAGATAATATAGGCAATGTATTTCTCTTTTACTAGAGCTGAAGGACTTGTGCATAACTTATATGAATTAAAACAAAATATACTTCATAAGTTATCTGAACAAATTTTTCCTTAAACGGACAACCTCTAGAACCTGCTAAACCATTTATGACCGTTAATGCATATGTATGTCCCCCTGACGTGTTCAGAAATGTTGCATAGCTTCTTCTTATTTATACATATGGTAGGGATAATACAGACAAAAAAAATTATCCATGCTTTTGGTGCTTTCAGCTGTTGAAATATAGACTTGTGAAAGCTATTTACTAGTGCTTGTTGTGATAAGATCAGTTTAAAATATGTGTTTTAAGGAGAAAAAAAAAAGACTTTCAGTTTTTGAGCACAAGAGACCGTTTGTATCAGCTGAATGTTCAGTTCCATTTGGCCTGATGGAATTCTTCCCAGTGTATAGAAGGAGCTAGTGGACATTATGGCAGGACCTCTCTCAATCATCTACCAATGCTCTTGGGAGTCTGGGGAGGTCTCCACTGACTGAAAGCTGACAAGTGGTATTCTAACCTTCAAAAAGGGCATGAGGGAAGATCCAGGGAATGACAGATCTGTTCAGTTCCTGAAAAAATTCTGGAGAAGATTATGCTGGATACTGTTGAATGCTGTTTAAAGAATAATGCAATCCTCAGTCTCAGTATGGGCTTGCAAAGGGAAAGTCCTGTTTAACTAATCAGATACACTTCTATGATAATGTCAGCTGCCTCATGGATGAAGGGAAGACGGTGGATGTAGTTTTTCTAGATTTTAGTAAGTTATTTGATACTGTCCCTCACAGCATCCTGGAAAAGCTGTCCAACTTTGGGATTAGTGGGTTCATGGTGTGCTGGGTGAAGAACTGGCTGAAGGGCAGATCTCAAAGGGTTGTAGCAAGGGGGGCTATATATGGCTAGCAGTCTCTCACCAGCATTATTCCTCAGAGTTCAATTCTAAGGCCAGCTGCATTCAGCATTGGTGTGGCCTCATCTTGAACAGTGTGTGCAGTTCTGAGCAGCACAATTTAAGAAGGATGCGAAGGTCCCTGAATGCATTCTAAGGATGGCAAAAAAGATGATGAAAGGGCTGAAAGCAGTGTCCTATGAGGAATAGCTGAGGACTTTGGGCTTCTAGTTTGGAGAAAAGGAAGCTGAGGGGTGACCTCATTGCTCTCAACAGCTTCCTAAGGAGGTAGAGAGGTATATGCAGATTCAAGATCTCTTTTCCCTGGTGTCCAGTGATAGGACATGTGGGAATGGTTCAAAGCTGCATCAGGAGAGGTTTAGACTTGGCATTAGGAAGCATTTCTTTACTGGGAGGGTGGTCAAATACTGGAGTAGGCTTCCTAGAGAGGTGTTCTACGCAAGAAGCCTGACAGTGTCGAAGAGGTTTTTGAACAATGCCCTTAACAATATGTTTTACCTTTTAGTCAGCCCTGAATTGGTCAGGAAGTTGGACTAGATCATAGAAACTTAGAATACCAGGTTGGAGGGGACCACAAGGATCATCTGGTCCAATCTTTCTAGGCAAAGCATGACCTAGACTACATGTCCCAGCACCCTGACCAGATGAATCTTAAAGGTGTCCAGTGCTGGAGAATCCACAGCTTCCCCTGAGGAAATTATTCCAATGGCTGCTGTTTCCACTGTGAAAAATTTTCCTTTTGTTTCCAGCTGTATTTTCCCAGAAGTAACTTGTGCCCATTACCCCTCGTCATGACTCCTGTAAAAATGAGTCTCTGATTGTTGTAGCTCCCTTCCAACTGAAATAGTGTATTCTGTCCTATCATTATTCTATCCTACCATTATCCTATCCTATCCTAATCCTCTCTTAATGAAGTGCATGTAAAGTGTGAAAACCAGCACTGTGGTGAGTTCCTAATACAGTAAAGGCTTCATATGTGGCTGGATATCCTAGGCATTAATGCAAATAAATAAATTATGGTTCTGTGATTTCACCTCTGTATGAAGATAAAGGAAATTCAAGTCTAAGCTCTGCCTGTTTCAAAGGAGTAATTCATAGCCTTCAAAAATGCCTTTCAGGTCTTTGCATCTTTTATATTCTAATATACATAATGAGTCATTCCAATTGCTGCCTTACAGTGATGTTATAAAGGTTCATTCCTTAAAGGTTTAAAATCCTATACTTTCCCTATGTACATCATATAATTATTTTATACAGAAGCATGTAAATGTCCACATGCAAGTTACAGGGTGATCATGCACCTTGCTGAAGACTGTGCCAGTCTTTTCACTATGGCAAAAGTGAAAGTTAAATCCTATATTCCAATGCTGAGAAACAGTTGCATGACCATTAAAAACATTTTAACTTTAATGAGACAGTGAATAACTTTTAATACTTTATAAGTTCTTTAAGGTGCTTCTGAGATAAAAAAAAATAATAAGTGAATCCCAGTCAAAACTTACTGAACTATTAGGTTTGAAAAAATTCAAAACAAAATAATTTGCCTGAAAATAGTACAGGATACTGTTGCATGGTTTCTTTTTGGAGGTAATGGCCTTCTAATACTGAGTACTGTATTCTGCATGTGATGTACTAGGCTAACTAATTTAGTGGAATATATTTAAAAAAGAGCCATAGTAAGTGAATAATAAATATTCAAGACAGATGGATGGAGAGGTTGTAGTAGAGTATAAAATTTTCATTAACATTCATTTTGTGATAATTACATTCCTTGTAAATTGGAAATCCACAAGTGAGTTCCATCTTTTTCAAAATGGGACACTCTACTATATAAAAATGCTATGTGTTCTTTAGGATTTTTTTTTTTTGGGGGGGGGGGGTATTAGAAAGCATTTCTAGAATTCTTTCAAACTTTTAAACTTTTTTTTTTTTTTTTTGGACCTTTATGCACACATTCTTTCTATTTGAAAGCTTCACTATTATGAGTCCAGCTTGAAAGGCCTTGGAGGCAGACTAAATGAATAAATAACTAAATATTAAAATCTCAGAAAGAGCCAAAACCCCCTCTGGCAACAGTAGTATATGCATAGTAAAATGCTCTCTTTACTTATCCCCTTCTCCCACTCTTTATTTGCAAGTATGATTGTCCTTTTCATTCAGTTTTGAGACACCAGAGCACTTATAAAATGCTTTCTTTTTGCTGGTCCACTATTCAGCACTGCAGAATGGTTTGTATTTAAAAAAAAATAAAAATGGAGGAGAGTTTTGCGGCTTCTGTCTTTAAAAATGTAGAGCATAACTGAAATTTCCACACTTTAAGTGGTGATTGAAGTAGCTGAAGAAGGAAGGCTTTTAGTTTGTGGAATGTATAAGAGATGATCGAACAGAAGAGATAAACCTGCTTCATTGTGTGATCCCATTAGCTCTTACCTAGACAAAATATAGAAAGAACACTCTTACTTTGCTTTAAGTTGCTTTATACATGTTGTTTTTTACTTTTGCTACTGAAAAAATTTCAAACATGACATTAAATACATGGACTGTTCCGGACAAATAATAGTATGGAATATATGAAGATAGATTTCCCAGTTGTTTCAGAGTTGCATAAGTAGAGATGAAACTATAAAAATTGCTTTAAAGTATGTTTCAAACTCAGGTGTCTTGCATAGGAGTTAACAGGACGTGTGCGAGTTGGTTCTAAATCTCAGATCATCTGCAGATGACAAAATCTAAGATTTAAGGAATTGATAAAAGGGAAAAGATGAGCTAAGGGACTTCAAATACTAAAAATCTATTGGAATTGGACAGGTCCATGATTTAATACAGTGTGTGCTTTATTTCTTAAGCAATAACAGGCATACACTTTGTCAAAGAAAAGGCATGTTACAGAATGAGTTGCCATCAATGAAAAAAACACCAACCAAGCCCCAAAGAAAAATCAAAACCAACCAGACAAAAGGAGGCTATGGTCAGGAAACAGGATCCAAGTCAGTGACAGTATCAAAGCAAAGAACAGTAAACTTTCTGCAAAATCTAATCAATGTGGGGAACCCCTGCATAAACAATTACTTATTCAAAGAAAATTAGAAAGCTCTTCCAGATAAAGACTGTTAAAACTGTTATCCGCATAACATGAATATTAAACCCCTTCATGAAACTATAGCTGTTTAGCTATGGCTGCTCAGAAGTTTCTATGTATTTACAACACAGTAGATTCTCTGTCCAATATTAATTTAAGTTTTTGAAAAATAAAAATTAGATATATTCTTGACCAAATAAAAAGACAGTAAGGCATGACTGATAAAAATATAAGTTCTTATATAGTATTCAGTGCGCTTTGTCAGCTGACACAGATGTTATAATGATACAGAGAAGAGCATAAAGGGATATAATATAGATACAAAATGCATACCAGTTTGATGAGTGATTACTTTCCCTTATTAGACCAGGGTCTCAAGGGACGGAATCAGGTTACTGCGAATTTTCTCTTTGACATTGCAGGTGGAGTACCCACAGGTTGCTGGATTATTCTTTCAAGGTTGGTGGAAGTTTGGTATTTGCTTTGGCTCATCATAGACTGTCTTCAGATTTACCAAGTATAGTTTATGATTTTCTTTTTTTAAATAGTGATTGAAGAGCTCTCTCTTTCCTTTCAATTTTTACAGATAATGAATACATTTGCAGTGCAAGCCATTTGCATGATGGCAATAACAATAAAGACTAGGAAAGTAATAAAAATATAATGGCCTAATAAAATTGAGTGAATAGTGGTAAAATTATCTATTCAAAGTTAATAACAGCAACAAGAAAATAAGTATTGTATGACAATAATTACAATCTTAGGGGATCTAGAAAAAGTTAGTAAAAATAACTATGGCCATAGTTGCAAAGACATCTTCCGCTACTGTAAAAAATCTTATTGCATTACTTTATTTGGTAATGAGTTTTGCCATAAATTCAGCTTAACATCTGAATGCATACATATCACATGTGTTAAATCTTACAAAGCATATCCACACTGCATTTATAGAAAGAAGACAAAAGTAGACAACCTGTATGAGGGAAAATGTAGGGGTATCAAGTACCTCTCAAATTCATAGGTACACCAATAAGAAAATCTAAATTCATAAATTGCCTAATGAATTCCTGGTGAATCCCTGTGTCTTGTTCTATGGTCTGAGGTTGGAGGAGTTTTAAACTTGGAATATGAGTGAATTATCAAGAATGTGATAGAACACCATTTAAGCAGATAAAAGACAGTGATTTCTTCATTTTACATACAGCTCAAGAAGTGAAAAAACCCCAAACAATACAGACAGCTGACAAAGAGCAGGTGGGAAGATAACAATTGTGCCTCAGTGGTTGTGGATTGAGTTTCATTTCTACAGCATCTCAATAGACCTGAAGGAAAGAGTACTGAATTCTAGGAGCTGTCACAGCAGCTGGGGAGAGGCATTGGCAAAGAACAGGAAGAGCTGTGAGAAAGGGACTGCACACTGGGAAAAAGATTGACCTCTATAGAAGTTCTTCAGCATGTGGCTGAACTGAAGCAAGCACATATAAAATTGGGCCTCAATTCTTACAGCAGACTCATAGCCCTGTGTAGAGCAGTCTACAGACACAAGTTAACAACCTTCCAATCCTTAGTGAACTGCAGGAGCAAGAAAGTTCATAATCCTTGGCTGCAATGCATCTTTATATTGCTGTTCTTATATCACAAAAGGAAGAAGAGGCTGAAGAGGAAAATACGGCAAGATGGAAGTGCAGGGAGCAAACCTGATCACTGCTGCTGGTATCTCTAATCTCTTCCTGCAGTTTTGAGATTGTTGGTTTTGGTTGGTTGGTTGGTTTTGTTGGTTGTTTTGTTGTTTGTTTGTTGTTTTTTTTTTTCTCCACAAAATACAACTTGCTTTTAGTCTGTTTATTTCACATTTTTTCTTTGTGTTGCAATTATAATGATGGTTTTACCTTTGCTTTGGTTTGCAAATCATTGTGATGTCTTCATGTTCATTTCGATAGTTGTGCTTCTTAAATTGCTTCCATTTTCCTCAGTTTATTGAACTTTCTTGATTGCTGAATGTCTTACATTAATCCATTCAAATTTAATGGAATGAGAAGCTAAAATATTTGGTTGAAATGCAATAGTAAGTGAAGCACAGATTCTAGTGAACTGGTGCTCTGTTAGTCAAAAGTAATTAGCATAAAGAGGCACAATTAAAATCATTACCTATGTCAGCAGACAAATCAATATGATACCTATATAATCAGTTAGTTTCTCTCAATCCATAAAATTAATCACGGACAAAATGGCACTTACTTCACCCAAGAGATGCAGTGACTGTTCAGAGCAAGTAATTTTGAAGTAGCCAGTGTCCAAGCAATTACTCTCCACTATTAATGTGACATGGAGGTAAAACTACTTGGCGTGCCTTTTTCCTTCAGCTTTCTTCACCTGCAGTGCTCCCTGTCTGTGGGTTGAGAACACCAGTGTCTGTTTTTTTCTCCAGTCCTTTCTAGCTCTGTAAACAGGCCACAGGAGTAATACCTTTCATACCTTGGCTTTCAGGCAATTTTGAAAGAAGACTTTTTGTCATCTTTGGGTTTCCAGATAGGCTATTCCAGTCAAAGCAAGCAAAATGGCTTGTTTCTATCTCTCTAAACTGTAGGAAAAGTTTTTATCATGTGTACCAGGAATAATGTCTGCTGTCAAGAAAGCTCTAGGGAATTAAAGGACATCAGGTGTCTTTGGTTCTGCTTTTTCAGTGTTATGTTCATGTTATAATTATCTGCTCCTACTGTTGAACGTAGAGGAATTAAGAGTAAACAAAGTCATATATCTTTTGGTTCCCTCTGATTCACCATGGCAGCTAGGCTAGATGAGGAGCAAAACCAGTAAATAAATATAAAATTACCTGCAACAGTCCCTATAAAATAAAGTTTAGAAGGAAAACATTATTTGTTTTTGTTGTCATGGTTGAAACAGGAAGCCTGAAGAGGTGTTAATTCCAGCATTTTAATCAGCATGACAGGGGCTGAAGTTCAGATCTATGTAACATTCATGTATACATGTACCATGCGTAGAATAGTGCCATGTGAACTGAGGACACGAGGTTCACTGCTGATACTTCAGCCTGCTGAGAGAGACAGAAAGTAAGTTTCACAAGTAAGGTTCACAGTTTTCCTGTAATAAAGGGGATCTGCATTCATTTTCCTTGAACTTTACTCTCTAGCTTGTGGACTACATCAGTGCCACATTCACATAAAGAAATTGGCACTGGGCAGATTTTGTACCAAGATTACTCTTTGGAACAAGTAGAAATAAACCTCAGGAGCCTCAGAGCAAAAGTAACTATTAACCACTTTGTTGACATAGCACTTAACCACTATTAACTGTTAACTAGCTAATTACTAGTTATAATTACCAGTATTATTACTAGTATTATTACCACTAGCATTATTATCAGTATTATTACTAGTATTATTAACACTAGTAACCAGTACTAGTACTAGTAATACTAGTCTTAGTACTAGTATTATTACCACTAGTAACTATTAACCACTTTTGTTGACAATAACAGTGGTGTCTCTTACGGCTATCTCACCCCTCCTATTATAGCATATTACAGATATACGCATGAGGACTTAGGGCAGAGAAAGCAGTGCTCATACCCTACCTTTCTTCACAGTAATTTTCGCCTGCATGTTTCTATATGCAGAGTCACATCTTCCTTCTTTGCTGTGTAGCCTCTTAGCAGGCTTGTGCCAGCTTCAAGTTAAGTTAAATGAGTGATATTGAAGACAGTTACCTTGGTGGAAGGAGACAGATATAATATGTACCTAGGCTAAAAATATCATTAATGAGAATGAAATTGCTGCCTCAAAAGCACTTGTTATGTATATTTTCTGTAAATGTTGCCCCTTCTCCAGTGAGTTGTGATGATTTAGGATCTTGAAGAAGAGGGTATTTTGAGGAGAATGAAGGATGAACAGTGGAACATAGAAAGGAAAGAAGAGAAGACACATTCTGTTTGAACAAAAACAAGCATGCTATTCTGGAGAACCCCACGGCTTCTGTTTCTTTATCTCACTTGTCCTGAAGTCATGTAATTTATTGGTTGTGTAAGCATTGTTTGAAAACAAATCACTGCATGAGAACAAACCTCAGACACCAATCTGTCCAGGATTTGCACTATGGAGTATGTTGATATATGTGTACAGGCATATATACATACATATGTATAATGATCTACAGATGCTTAGCTTAGCTTTTGTTTTTGTTTGGTTTTAGCATTTCCTTGCATAACAGTAAGAATCTAGGAACATGAAGTGAAGGGAGATGCTCAGAGGAGGAAAGCACCACAAATTCTCACTGACTTTCAGTGGGATCTGTTTGTCTACCCTTCTCGATGAACAAAAATCTTTCTGCAATATAGAGAGCTGTGTAAGCTATTCACTGTGCTCCCTATATTGGCTACTTGGAGTATTAACATTCCAGGACACTGTAGTAATTCAATAAGAAAGGTGAGTTTAGTGTTTGGGTGTGGGTTTTTTTGTTTGGTTTTTTTTTGTTTGGTTTTTTTTTTTGTTTTTTTTTTTGTTTTGTTTTTGTTTTTTTTTTTTTTTTTTTTTTTAATTTATAAAAAGATTCATGAGCCTGATAGTGATTTAGAGTATGTTCAAGTTCTCACAGGTACAAGGTCACTATGTACTGCAGATATTTTTCCAGTGGATGGCATAATGAATGATTCTTCCTTACCTTACCTCACACTTCACCCTCAGAGGCTTCTAAAAATTTCTTGCTGTTCCATACACGTTTTCATCTGAAATGCCCTCTGGAATGAAAAATACCCACCTTGCTGTTTGAGTTAGGAACATACTGTGTGATGAGAAAAATCACACCACATTATGAACTTTGAAGGGAAGATTAGTTCTTCATTAAGTTTGTTCCCAACATAAAGAACAATGGGATATCAATCCCCTTCTGAGGTCTACAGGCACTACCACAAAATCAAAAATTCTTTAATAAAACAAAAGATACTGAGACAAGTAGGTGAAATTTACTGACCTGCAATATATTAGTTTCAGACAACATGATCTGACAGATCTTCTCTACTTACTCTTTAAAAAAAAATCAATGATTAAGAAATGTTGCAGAGGTAGCTGTTTTAAGTATTATCTGTACCAAGTAGCCATCGTAAGCAAAATAGTGACAGAGTCATGATTATGTCAGATCCCCAAAAGGTTTGTCCTTTTTGTTCACTATATTTTAAAATGACAGTATTTTGTGCTCTTAAATTAGCACTATGCTGTAACTGTCACACTTGCACTTCTTTCTTATCACCGGAAAAATGGACTACTTAGGCACTGAGAGACGAGTTCTCCAAGTTTGTACTATAGTTACAATATATGAAGGTTTTAGTTCCACTAGGTGGAGCATTACTATCACAGCAGAATTTTTTAAGTTAAAAGAGGCTTTTGAAGTCAAGGAAGAGAGAAGAGAGATTGAGCTGCAGAATCTGGATCCAGATCTAGATAAGTTTTTGTGAACTGTGTGAGGGTTAAAGTAAGCAGACTTCTATATTCCAGCTTGACTGGTTTGCCTCTTTATCTCATAAATGCTGTCTCCCTAGCCCATCATTATCCTTTCAGGCCTTGACTGAAAAAGTGATTTTTTAAGGTAAAATACACGGGGTTCTGCAGCTTTTTAGCTTTTCTAGTAACAGGAAAAAAACAAAAAAGATGCGTGCTATGGTGCAGATTTCTGTGTCTAAAGGATGGGTTGGAAAAAGTTGATAAATATAATGACGAGTTTTGTAAAAGTATTGCTAATTGTATGCCATTTTGGTTCTAACAGACTCCAAAGGGAGTAAAATTCAAAGCTACTAATTCGTTTCTAAGAGGTGCCTTTTCTGAAATGGTGTAGGATGCAACTGAAACTGGTAGAAGAGTAAGAGTAGCTTATAGGACAGCAGTCTTTCTGAGGCTTTTCAGTCCAAGCTGTGGGAATTCAGAAGCTTTTTAAGCACTAACTCACTATTAACTAACTGCACTCAAAAGCATCAAGGCAAGTGCACTAAATGCATGACAGAAAAGATGCTATATTCAGTTCTAGTGAGAATTGTGTATATATGCATAGCTACCACTGTTGACGCATGTCCTTTTGTGTTTTCAACATTACTCTTGGCTGAATTTAGCTGAATATTAGTGGTGAATAAGTTGTTTCTGCTGGTTTTGGGATAGAACTTCATATGCCCAAGAAAGCCTTGTGGAGGCTTGTAAATTTTTTTGTTGCTTTTTATTAATTGGTTGACTTTTTCTCAATTGTTAGCCAAGTATACGAGAGTTAAACAACTTTGCAGATGCCTGTAACCATTTAAGTGCATTGAACCTAGCACTTTGTCCCACAGGAAGATGCAAATGAGTCTGCAGTACTGTGGCTGGGCTACAGTAGAATTTCTGAAGGGATGAGCCTGGCCACACAAGGACTTTCACTTTCCAGTAATTTCCATCAGAAATGGTGCCTACAGCAGAAGAGCAGTCAAGAGCAGCAGTTTTGTGTTGTGCTGTTAAATAAGCCATTCTGCACACAGCAGCGGGTGGCAGGTAGGCTGTTACAGCTGAAGTAGTCTGCCTCTGCTGAGCAAAGCAGGCAACAAGTTTCTTCTTGCTAATACTGTGCATATGTGTACATGAATCTATGCTGCAGTAAAATATCTATGTGCAAATACATGCAGATTAGCTTGAAGCTAGCTAGTTCAGGTATCAATGGCAGTATGGACATCAGGATTGGCTAGCTGTCCAAGAATGAATGTGCTGTTTACTGAGATGTGTCTGGAGGCAGAAGCTGATAAAGCACTGAAGTCCTTCCTTATCTGACACTGTGGCTTTCTGACTCCAATGAAGGCATGATTTATGTCCATTAGAAAATACTTTGTCATGTTTATAATATCCTAGGTTTTTGATACAGAGTCCACTGTTAAAACTGAGTATCCTTTGGTAACTGCATGCATATGGGTCTTCTGAGGGTGAAAGAATAGCAATGAAATGATAAAGAGAACATAGACAGAGAAAGGTGTATTAATTTGTAAACTCAAGTAACGCAATTTATTAGTTACATTTCTCCTGCACATTTATGTGGCTGTGAAAAAGAACAATACATTGAACAACTTCCATATTGCTTTAAATATATTTTAGAATAGGCAGCTTACACCTGCATTGTGATTCTGCACAACACAGGTTCACTCTGAGGGGCTAGAGTGTCAGTACCTTAAATTCAGCTTCTTTAAAGACAGCTAGGTTTGATCATCAAACAGTTGACACAATGGTAGATATCAGCTAAAATTCTTTTACTGGACTCAATGTGCTTTTCTGGGATATTCATTTCTACAATTTACCTGACAGCCTAGTATAATAGAGCACTATTGAAAAGAAGAGCAACATTTTCAAATGGTTTCTTCAGTTATGGCTTTTTAACTCACCTAAATTGTCCTAAATTGCAGGAAAATGCGTATTATATACTATCTAAGTAGTAGCTGGAAAAAATGAACTAGGTATAGATTGAATTCAAAATTAATGTTTTGCCAGATGAGAGAAGCTCAATGTGAAGAAGCTTTTCTGCAGCTATCCACAGAATAAAAGGATTGATAATACATAGCACTACAGAAGGTTGTTTGGTACCCTGGCTTTCAAATCAATCATGTTATTAAATCAATAATATTTTTTTTTTCTTTGTGTGAAACCTAATGAATAACATATTGTAGGTTAAAGAAAACACTCCAGTTTCTGTATCTAGTTTGGTTCCTGTTTGCATAGTGTTGTGCTCATTATCTAATGATAATTGAGAGACATTTTGCTTAATGACTGGGAATACAATTAAATCAATAAATGCTAATGGACATTGTCAAAAGGGTGAAGTGCCTTCCACCTGTTGAAATATAACTGACAAGTTAAAAGTGAAGCCTGCAAGACTATAACAAAATGCACTGCCATTTATTTTTATCTGACATTTCTAAATGTGTCTTAGAATATGTGAAATCTGTGTGATCTATCTGTTAGCAGGACAAAGGGAAAGACAAAATATGTGTTAATTTATGTCATAACAATACCATATAAGAAACTGCATCAATGTGTAGTCTAAAGAAGTTAAGTCAAACTCAGTTTTAACACACGGTGACTGACAAAGGACAAATTTTACTATAAGGTTGAAAGATTATGTCAAGCTGCTAAAAAGGGTTAGGTCTTGGCTGTATAATACGTGCCTCTGTAGACTGTTTTAGGTGCTACTGAGTACTGTCTATTGGACAAGCACTATCAATAGTGGTTTGTTTTTACTATCTTGGGCTCTAAGAGTGCCTTATTTCATCCCAGCTGAACGCTGGGAGGAAAAAAAAAACTTGTATGTTCAACTCTGCTGGAATTAATTAGAACAAGCTCAATAACAAGAAGGGAAATACATTAATTTTTAGCTTTTATTTCACTTTATAGGAAGAAGGTTATTTACTCAAAGCCTTTTTCATTTTTGAAATTCTGGGTATTTAATTTCAGAATTTTTACTTTCAAATCCTTTTCCCCTTTACCTTAATCTCGGTCAGGACCATTTTTGGCTTTGAAGAGATGACTGTTTCAGAGAGCAAGGAACAGTTTATTTCCCTCTGTGCCAATGGTCAGAGGTCCTATCTCTCTTGCTTGTAAAGGACATGGCTGACAAGGAAGAAGAAGTTTTTCCACAAGGTGCTTTTGGGACTAGGTGATGATATGGTCAGAGAAGAGTCTTTTCACCTTCATGCCAAAAACATAATCTTGTGTGGTTTTTCTTTACCTTTTCTTCTGGGGGGAAAAAAAAGAAAAAACAACCCAAAACATCTTTTCCTGCTCTTCTGTTGAAGTCTGTTCAAGCGCAAAGGTAGCATACAGGTAGTGAAGGTAACATTTTTTTTCCCCATGGAGTCAGAAACACAAAACATGCTACTTCCTTGCCTATGGTTGTAATTCAGTAGAGGGTAGCAGTACACATGCCCACTAGCCAGTTACTACACTATAATGTACATTTTATTGATGTCTTAAAATGGATGGCTTTCTATATTTATGATAACATTTATTACAGGACAGAGTTCATCATGCTGGAACAAACCATTTAGTTCATCTAGTCCAGTAAGTGGTTGACAGTGGCAGTAAATAACTGATGTTTCAGAGCAAGCATGAAAATAAACAAGATGCACTCAGCCAATTGTGCAGTGCCAAAACTCTGCATGCGATTAGCTAACACCCTCAAGCATGAAATCTGATTACCTTGTTATCATCATAGCTTGCATAGGCATGGATTCTTAGCTATGCTATTAGTTATCCACTCCCCTTTAGAAAGTAACTGTAGTATCTGCCTCAATGAGTTCCTGTGGCAATGATTCTCACAAACATTATGCAAACCCTTTTCCTTTTTATCAGTCTTGCTAACTGAATTTCAGCAGCAGAAGCAAAGTTCATATTGAAAATATAATGCTGATACTTGAATACTTATTTTAAATACATCTTTAGGCTACAAATTTGGTCAAACCTTAATTAAAAGCAATACCATGATGAGTTTTCCTTAGTAATCATGATCTTAAAAACAACAGAATGTGGGATTTTTTTTCAAAAGAGGGAGAAAGAACTTTTCTCTATGCCCTACAAGGACATAAACTCATGCTACTTTTAAATTGAATCTTGAGATTCTCATGCTGTTGCATGGAATTGAGAGCTGGGGATTTAAGATAATGATGAAACAGGATGAGACTTGCAATATTCTGCAAGTTGATGACAATGGGTTTCTAATAGCTACATAAAAGGCAGCCCATCCTAAGCTACAATGCCCTTGACAAACTTAAATACACTTAGTACTCCTAAGCAGGCTCGATCGATTAACAACTGACAGTCTTACCAAAGCAAATATGACAAAAACCTAACAAGACTTGCAATCTGAACAGCTATAGTATCTTGACTTCAATTCCTTCCCTCCTCCCCTTTGCAAGCAAGCTGGGAGAAAAGATATGCCTCGAAGAACAGCTTATAAGAAACAGAGGCTTCTGTGTAGTCAAACTTCTTACATTACTGTTAATGAAATTTGCATGTTAGGACTTTAAAGAATGTGATTGATTTTCTTCTTTTTGGCCACATTGTTGGAGTATGACCATGACTTGCCACCTCCCACTCAAAATCACTCATGATCTGGTAGGTGCTTGGAATCACACATGGTTAATGGGGTAGCTTGACCCTGGCTGGATACCAGGTGCTCACCAAAGCTATGCTATCAAACCCCTTCATCAACTGAACAGAGCAGAGAAAATAAAACAAAAGGCTCATTGGTTGAGAAAAGGACAGGGAGAGATCACTCACCTTTTACTGTCATGGGTAAAACAGACTCAATTTGGGGGAATTAGTGTAATTTATTAACAATCAAATAAGAGTAAGATTATGAGAAAATAGAAACTAAATCTTAAGACACTTTCCTCCCACCCCCTCCTTGTTTCCGGGCTTAACTTCACTCCTCATTTCTCCTCCCCCCAGTGGCACAGGAGAATGGGAAATGCAGGTTGCAGTTAGTTCATCGCATGTTGTCTCTGCTGCTCCTTCTCCTGTCCACACTCTTCCCCTGCTCTAGCATGTACACTTTCCCATGGAAGACAGTCCCTATGAACTTCTGAAACATGGGTCCCTTGCCCCACCGGCTGCAGTTCTTCACAAACTACTCCAGTGTCAGCTTCACCCAGGGTCACACTCTCCTTCAGGCATCCCCTTGTTCCGGCATGGGGTCCTACATGGGCTGATGGTGGATATCTGCTCCATCATGGACCTCCATGGGCTGCAAGGGGACAGCCTGACTCACCATGATCTTCATCATGGGCTGCAGGGTTGTTTGACACCTCGAGCAGCTCCTATCCTCCTTCTTCACTGACCTTGGTGTCTGCAGAATTGTTGCTCTCACATATTCTCACTCTTCTCTCCAGCTGCTGTTCCACAGCAGGTTTTTTCTCTATCTTAAATATGTTATCCCAGAGGTGCTATGCTGATGGGCTTGATGGTAGCCAGTGGTGGGTCCATTTTGGAACCACCTGATACTAGCTTTAGCAGCTTCTCACAGAAAACACCCTTACTACCAAAACCTTGCCAGTTAATAACTATTTTCACAGGTTTCCATATGCTGCATCTTCTGCTTTAAATGCCAGTGAAATAGTGCTTCACTGTAGACTTTACTGCATAAATCTGGCACCATTTTCTACTGTAAGGAAGCAAGGATGTGTCAGATGTCAGACTGCATGTAATGTCATAAAAGATCCATGAAGGAAAGGCATCAGGGAGTTAAGCATCTGGTTAAAAGATTTTTTTCTTTTTCTTCTCTTCCCCCCCTCCCCCTTTTTTTTTCCTTTTTGTTTCTTATGGATGCACTGCTAAGACAGCTCAAAAAATAGGTATAAGAATGAAATGGGAAGCTCTGTTCAAATTGCACAGGGAGAGTGAGCATCAGCATGCTGAAATGAAATCTTCCCCTCTTTGTACCTGTACTTCTCCGCAAAAAGAGAAGCTGACAAAAACAATGCTTGCAGTATCCCAGAAATAATGGAGATACTCTCAGATGACAAGACAGGCACATTAAAGAAAAGGTGAAAATGAATAGCACACGTCCCTGTTTTACCTCCTATATAGCACTGTTTTCAGCAACACAAACATAAGAAAAGCAGGCACAGTCTTGTTGCTTATTCTTCTGGTTATTGCTCCCAGGATCTTATGTACTTCACATTAAACAGTTGTGAATTAAAGACAAAACCAGTCCTGGGTATTGGAGACTCCTACTCTTTCACCTGTATGTGCTAAGCTCCTGGGTACGGAGTTAGGTGCTCTTGTTCTCACCTAGCCACAGTGAGTATCATGTTGAATTCTGCATATTCAGCTATTTGGATCAGAGTATGTGTATTTTTGTAGTTCTGAGAGCCCATATTACTGGGAAAACAGTTTTCTAATGTCCACAGGATAACTCCACACTACCACTACTTTCTGTCATTATTCACAATTGTATATTATCTGATTTGATCCCTTTTACAGCCTGACAGGTAGTATTTACATCTGTCACCACAGTGAAATTCCAGCATGAAGTTTCGTTTTCTATACCATTTTGTTAGCTACATACATGAAACTTTGTCCTTTGGTCTTTGCCACTCTGCCTTATGTTATAAAGTTAATTTCTATAGTCTTTCCCTGGAAAGTTTTTGGTTGCTTGGGGTGTGGTGGGGATGAGTGTCATTGTGTCTCTTTTGGGTTTTTGAGGGGGGTAGTCTTTCCAGTAACATATGAGTTGGGGTCTCAGATACTATTAGGATCTTCCCCATTAAATTTCAGGTCAGATGCTGCTGGCTAGAAGGATATCCCAGGACCTTGGATATCATACACAGGTCATATATACATATATGTCATAGTTTCACTATTCTAGCCCCTGTTTTTTTCTGTCTGGACAAACAAACGGGTAAAATGACCAGACTTCTGATATTTCCAGCAGTAGGATCATCCTTTCGTGTTATTTGCTACTCCACTTTAGAGCTTGCTGAATCACAACCAGGGAGCTGTCTGTTTCCTCTTCACTGGAAACCAGCCTCTCTCAGACTCTCGTTGCTATGGAGTTACTGGCTGCCTTTCAGTTTGGAGATGTCTGACTTCTTTGGCCACTTCTACCTGTGGCATTTGATTCTTGTGTTGCTGCCTTCACTCTCAGCCCTGTGTCCCAGCTCCTTGGTACTGCTCTTTTCCAGCTTACAGATCCATTCCATTTCACTTGTTAGTGTAATGTCTTTATTAAGCAGCACTCAGCCAATTTAGGCTGCAGAACAACTGTTACAAGGGGGCCCTGTTTGAGAGAGATGCGCATTCCTCAGGAGATGAGGCCACGCATTTCTAAACAAGGAAAGGTTTATATAGAAACAGAAGTTTGTTTCAAAATACTGGATTTGGTTTTTTTTTTTTTCATTTAATAATTGGACTTCAGATGAAACAGAGATAGGAAGGACGTAGCATACACAATACACAAAAATAAGTGGAAACAAGGGGAGTGATTCAAAAAGAAAATTCAAAGCTTAGTTTTTCATTTCTGTAGCTTTGGTAATTGTCTTCAAGAATGTAAATGCATTTGATTCTTCTGAGGGAAAAACATTTCTTTTAACGAAATTTGTGCTATGATTATTTTTTTTGTAAATAATGACTCTTCAATGATTCAATCTATTCCTTGCATACCAGATAGTCTCATCTTTCCATTATACTTCATAGCTGTGTTCAGTGGTTTTCATTTGCTAGCTTGCTCCTGTAAATGAAATCCATTAATCTGAAGCAAAAGCAATTATAACAAAGAACATAAAATATCAAATTATTAAGCTGATATCTTTCTCTGTCAAGATGGGTTACTTCGATTTATTCATCATCTCATAGAAAAACTAAATTACTTTAGAAGGAGTATGTCCTGAATTTAAATCCAAGGACATATATAAGAGTATGTCTTGTACTTAAGAAGAAAAAAAAAAACTCAAGGATGATATCTGCGCTATGCCTGATATGTTAAAAGCTGACTGTTAAATGCTGAGATATTTCACTTCTGATTTAAAACATGACTCACACTGAATCAAAATTCACTAAGGTGAATTTCATTCCTGTCCAAAGTACCAAAATGAAGCATGAATGATGTGAGGTTATTCCATAAGCTGTGGCAGCACCTTTTAAAGTGTGGGGAATGATCAGTATTTCAGCCTCTTAACTAAATGAGAGAGTGAATGGCAGAGGATCTCCTCTGCGGTCCAGGAGTGCCCAGGATCTACCTGATTTATTTGAATTGCCACGAAACTGGGCAGGGGAACCCACATCACTTTGGCTTCCTTTCCTGAGTGCCATAGAAGCAATCTTTTCAACTTCCTTCCTCTTGTCACAGTCAGAGCAAAGAGAAGGAGCTCAGCAATACAGAGTGCTATGTTTGTTTCCACATCATAGAATCATAGAATCATAGAATCAGCTAGGTTGGAAAAGACCTGTAAGATCATTAAGTCCAACCTTTACCTCAGGAATCCATGGGGGATGAGCTTTTCTAGTGCTTCTCTCCCCAAACCTCCCAAGGACCTTTAAGCTTGCTGTGCCCAGAGGGAGGTGGATGGCTTTGCTGCAGCTCATGGGGCTACTGCCATGAGCACCAAGGCAGAATGTGCAGCAAATGCTGTGGGTCACTGCTTGCTGTGTTAGCAAAAGGTGTGTGCACATGGATGCATGCTATCCTATAAGATGGCAATCGTTCCCCTTGTTACAAAATCTTTCCATCGCTGGAACTTCTCTTCATGGAAAACACAACTGAAAAAACACATACAGTATAACTTTCTGTAACCTTCATTTTCCTCTGATTTAGCTGGATGATAAATAATTGCATATATAAACTTTGCACAAGACTAATTTTTTCTGTACTGACAGAATGTCAGTAATGACATGGACTTTCTCACAGCAGTGGTGAACTTCTATTTCACATATTGCATAAAATCTGATGTAACAAAAACCAACAAAAACAACCCCTCAAAAAATGACCCAACTCCCCACCCAACCCTCTGAATACTTTTTATTTGTAGCTTTGAGTAAACCATAGGAGTTGTTGATATTCTGTTTTAGAAGTAAAAAATGAAAGTCTCACAAACACCATGCTTTTGAGAGATCTGTTTACTGCCTTTATACAAATGCATAGTTCAGTGTTTTATGTATCTGTACATACTCAAACATATTTTAAAATTGTATGCCCTTGAAATTGCTAAATCTGACAATGGCAAGAGGATGTCTTCAGAAACACTCAACTTATGTTATTTTGCTGAAAAACCCTGCTCCTTTTTCTAGAAGTGAGGCTAGTTACCACTGAAATATTTAGTCTGACCAAGGACTTCCTGAGTCTCATGCTCTGCCAGGGAGGAGCGGAAGTTGGGAGGAAGCAGAGACAGGACATCTGCCCCAAACTAGCCAAAGAAGTATTCCATACCACAGTGTGACATGCCCAAGATGGAAAAACTGGGGGCAGGGACCCAGAAGAGTTGGTTCAGTGCTTGATCAGGCTTGGTATCAGTCGGCGGGTGGTGAGCTGTTGTATTCTCTTCCCTTGCTGTTTCCCTTGTCATTATTATTACTGGTGTTAGCAGTAGTGGTCTTGTGTTATACCTTAGGTACTGGACTGCTCTTATCTCAATTCGTGGGAGTTACATTCTTTCTATTCTTCTCCCCATCCCTCTGGGAGCGGGGGGAGGAAAGGGGGGGGAGCTAACGACCTCTATGGCTGATTTACAGCTGGGCTTAAACCATGACAAACATGCAGCGCAAAGATGGAAGAGGATCTCTTGTTTTTTATGGAAACTGCTAGTTCAGAAGGGGATGTGCAATGCTACAGGAAGTAAGGCTACCCTTCCAGATAACAGGAGTCTTGAATACCCAAAATAAAAAAACCAATCATCTTGATCAGGAATCATGATGCTCTCAAAAAGACTATAAAAATCCAAGGGCTCTTTACTTCAGCATTGACTTTAAAAGCTGAAAAAAAAAAAAAAAAAAGTAGTGATATTTGCATTTTTAAAAGGGATTCAGTTTGTGGACTCTGTGAATTTTAATTGTCTCTGTATTGAAAGAGAACCAAAATACAGTTTGTGTGAAGTCTTTTTATCTGTAGTCTGTTCAATTTCCTATTTTCTGCACCTGATTTTCAAGAATAAATAGAAAAATAAAAACAGCTTCCAGAGGTAGTTCAGCCAGGTGAGAATCAGAGCATATTCCCTTAGGAAGCCCTGAGATAGTGGCATTCATGTCAACCTAATTCCATCAGTCAAACTTTTTTATAGGACAAACTGTTCTGAGAGATCAAAAAAATTATGATTTAGAAATTACATACTTCCTTGTTTTAATTGAGTTTGGTGTTCAGCTGAACATCGCTGTGTTGCCATGTCGCTGCATAAGGGCATGCTTCATGCTTTTCCTCTCCATTTCTTGTGCTGTATGACATGGCTTTTTCAGAAAATACATTTATTAATGTCAAAACCTGTCTAGGAAAGTCTGGGACCACAGAAAACCCAAACAGCATTGTATGCTTAGCACCATGATACCACAAATACATAGAGCTACACATTGAACAACCTGTAAGAAAACAGTATTTGTGATAGATGGTTGAAAATATTTTTATTAGAGTCAAATTTATTAATCTAAATCACTTTTTTACTCACTTCCATAGAGAAATTTCAAGTTAGAAAAGTCTTTATTCACTATTCCTTGTCTAAGTGCAATTTCTCCCTTTAGCTCACAGTACCTACATATGAAAGGAAAATAAAATTGAAAACTATTATTGAAACTGTGGTGCTAGATATTTATGAAACCTATTGAAGAGAGGAAAGAACCTCTGTCTGTCTCTTGCATCAGGTTTTGCTCTGTGCTGGATATCAGTGGAATTACACTGGTACTCACGGGTGAAAGTGAGCCAAATGTCAATCTTGAAGGGACTTTAATGACAGTAGAGCACAGTGGAACAGAAACTGTGGTCTGTGAGCATGCTGTGGACCATCCTTTGGGTACATCCTTGCCAAAGCAGAGGCCAAGGTTCTCTTTTTATTTACTTCTTTGTATAAATGCTAACTGTGAAAAGTCTCTACAGGATTTTCTGAGAACAATGCCAGTCCCATTTGCTTAACGAAAGGATGATTGTTGATTTTGCTGGGAAAATACTTTTTTAACTTCATGAACTAAAACAAAACACAATATCTAAGCTGACTACTGAAACTTGAATCACTATTAGATGTACTGTAAAGTTGTACTGTGTTACTGAAATACATCTTTAAAATTTGCAATGCAACATGTTTCCTTTAAGTCTTTCTGTCACAGACACGTCAGAGTAAAAAAAAAAAAAAAAAAAAAAAAACCCTAAAATAAAGATTTTTGTTGAGGAACCTTCATTTGTTACTGTGTTTATTTTGAGGGCTGGATGGGGGGTATTATTTATTTAAGCTGGACAGTCTGAAAGCCTTAAATTTCCCATTTGTTTTTCTTCTTTAACATTTTTAGGTGACAATTTGCCATAAGAATCGCCTGTGATCAGGGCCCTAAGAGTCAGATACTCTCACTGGCTTAAGTAGGGTACAACTGTTTCCACTTCCAAAACCGGGGAGAGGAATAATGCAAATATTCCGATCCCAGCCGGCACCAACGGCCCCACCGCAGGGCAAAGCTGAGCCTCTCAGCCATGGGCGGGTGCCTCGGGGAAAGCCTGGGTAAGGAAGGGCAAACGGTGCCCGGCAGCCAGGGCTGAGGGGAAGCAGGTGAGAAACAGCCCTGCGAGCCCCGAGGGCAGAGCGGGAGGAGGGCGGGAGGGGCTCCGGGCGCCCGGCGGCACCGGGAGGGACCTCGGTGGGAGGGGATTTCCCTGCATCCCGTGGGAAGGCCTCAGGCTGGAGCAGGAAAAAGACTGAGGAGGAACGAATGGCAGAGAGGAGCTGCTATGGGCTGACCACAGTCTTTCATTCCCCATCCCCCTGCACCTGTGGGTGTTTGACAGCCAGTCCAGGTTAACCACCACACCATGGAACGAGGGATTTTTAAAAGCACTCAAAGATGCTTCCTACTCTCTGGTTTGAAGGTGGTGTTGTGCCCTGCCCACTCCTACTTTACATCAACTAGATTTCCACCCCAAAAAAGTATTCCATTCAGTCCATAGATGAGACATAATGCAGTCTAAAAAGGTGCTGACCTGAATGATCAGACATTGTGACCCTTAGGGCAAACATGCATTGAAAAATAAGTCGAGACAACCTCAGGATGCTAATAAGCCTTCTGGCTTCTATCTGACAAAGCTTTGTAACAAGCTCCCCAGCCTAGAGCAATTGACCTCAGTCCAAAGACCTTGAAAGCAAGGACGGTGTATAATACCATAATTATAAGGAGCACTGTAATAAAGAGTTCAATTTTGAATTGAGAATATTTATGTATTAAAAAAATGCTTCACATTAGACAAAACTGCCACACATTTAATAAGCATTTAATAAACAATAAAAACAATAAGATAAAAGTTACAATCAGCTCTCTTCATTCTTCTGTATTCGTTTAAGCATCGTTTGTTTAAACATAATTTGTTATTATTGCCATACCATTGAGAAGCAATTACTGTGCTCAGAGCAACAAGGAGCACTGACAATGAAATGCTGACAAACATCTTAATTGTAAATCTCTGAAGATTTGATTCATATTAATATGGAAATTAAATTTTAAAAAGCTAATGATGGACTTTGGAGTCTGTTATCCTGCATCCTAAGCACTTAGATCAAATGTTTCATCAGTATTCCTGAGGAGATTGCCTTTATTTTATTTCAGAAAGTAATGGCCTATTTGCTTAATAGATGTATATTAGAGGTATTTCTGTTTTAGTGCAACACTGGAAATTGTGTCTCTGCTAAAGCATTACTGAAACCACTGACTCACACCTGGCATATTAGTCAGTGAATGGGTCATGCAGGTTGTACTGGGATTCCAGCAAAGGGATTACATATTGCCTATGGCTAGCTGTGTGCCACTGGATTTTCTTCCTCTTTATATTGGATATGGCTACTCTGAGGGCAGGGATTGCTCTGCAGTATGGTCCAGATCCTCCTGGTCCCTCACTTACCCAGGTCATGACCAGACAATACATAATAGCAGTGTAGAGTTCCTCCCACCCCAAACTGGTCCCCACAGCCATCCTACACTCCTGGTTCCCACAGTTACGGATACATCTTTTTTCTCCCTAAAAATATTCAAACTTTGCAAAGGCACATCTAGAAAACACTGGATTTTACTTGGAAATCCAAGCTCTAGAGATAGCTTTATTTTTTTTTTTTTTTTTTGTTAAAGTACTTGTGTCATTTGCATTCTCAGATTCATGAGGAGATATATATTTCATGAAGAGATGCTTTTAAATGTTCCTCTTTGACTGAAGCTTTCATTACTCTGTGGATTCTTAAGAAGTATCTTTAAAGAAATATCAAGCATAGGCAGGCAGGTAGATAATATACACGTCTTCAAAGAATGTGTCATTTTCTGTCTTAAGACAATCATTCATACTAAATTGGTAGTGTATTATAGTTCAGGAAATCCTAGTAGAGAAGTCATTATAATCAGCAACCTTAATTACCAGAAGAACAGGCTTGTGTTCATGTGAGACAAGATTTTTTTTTTTAATTTGGGAGTCATTCTTTCTTCTTCTCTCTTCTCCTTATCTGAAGCCAAAAATTTTCAAGCAGCTTGTCATCAGATATATCTAAAGTACATACATCCCTAATGGATGGCATCTGGTAAATTCTTTTCAATGTCTTACAGTAAGGAGCAGCTGCAGCAAGCAGCTGCAATTTGCTTGATGTTGTTCATCAAGGTTTCATTAACAACAATGGCACGTACCCAGGATGCATTAATATTATCTGTCTTTGAGTATTCTTGATAATAGGGCATAACAATTTTTATACTATTGGATTAGGTTAGAAAGGACCAGTTTGACTGGGTAATAGGGTTTGTATAAAGATATGCTAAGATGGCTCTTCAATTTAAAATTGGTCTTCAGAAGTTTCTTCAAATCGTTTAAGTTCATACGTTGTCAACTGGGGCAGTATTGCCTGTAGAAAGTCTTAAATAATAAGCTAGGATTTAGAAGAAAGGGAAAGAGCTTTGTTTTTCTAATGAGAAGCCTCATAAGAAAATGAGTTATCTTAATGTCATAAAAGCCTCCCAACCAATATTAATGAATGAAATTATCGGATTTTCCTGTCTGGGTTCACCTGTAGGAATAACGACCAGGGAAGGTGTATTATACTAAACACCTAGACTACATAGTGAGAGCATTACATAGCGTTTTTAAAACCTGAATTAGTAACTTGAGAACAGAAATTTCACTACCTGAGATGATAAATGAAGGAAGCTCTACAAAGAAATCTTCCAACAGACTCTGTTTAAAATAAAATCTGTGATTTAATCACTTAGCAGCAGATAGTATTTTCTTAAGTTCCCATTTTTGTATATTATGACTTTATTATTTTACATATTCATTGTTCAAAAAGTAGCACTTAAAATTGAAAACATATGTTATTTGCTTAAGTATAGCATCAAGAAGGAAAGCAAGCATGCTAATTGTTCTTACAGGTGTTTTCTAAGGACTGGATACTTCAGGCATAGTTACTCTTTCGCTCTTCCCTTTCTTATCCAAATCTTCAATTAAACAGTCGTCTGCAAACTCCTTTATTCTTAATTTGGCTGGCATGCACTTCCAGCTTGATATGTCTTATCACTTAACTCCATTACTAAGACATAATTATTCATTAGTAATGAGCACATATAAGTTCCAGAGTAACGCTAGATATCGATGATGCAATTATCCATTGGACGTCTTCATTTCTTTTGGCTCCAGGCATGACTACTTGTTGTAATCAGTATGATGGGCTCACATGGCATTCATTTCCAGGATTCCTGTTGATAATCCACGTGTAGAAATGACCTCCCTTTATGTGTCCAAAATTGTCTAAAGTCAATTGTGCCCATTTTTGCACAGAAAATCTAGCAATGGCATTTATGGTTTTATCCATTGGTACAGTTCTAGGATTAAAAAATGAGCAATTATTTCCTATTACTTCCCCAAGAAGTTATCTAAGCTTGGAAAGGTCTATTTTGAACTGTATTCTCAAGTTGCTTTTTCCTGCATGAGTACTCACAGTATCAAACTGGAAAAATGTGTAATCCAGTCAGTGCTCTGTGTGTAGAAATGCTAAGGAAGTTGTCTCATTTGTTAATGTAAAAATCCTCTCTGGGTCAGTGTTCCAACATGAGGGTTATGAGTATGATTGATTTAGTGTCAGTATTTATGTCATGATACACATGCAAAATAACATAAGCTCTACTCTGCCTTAGAAGATTCCAGAAATTTCAATTTTCCAAGATTAGTGTTTTATTAATTCTTGTCTCTAAATTGAAGAGACATCAATTTGACAGGTGGACCGCTTGGTGGATAAAGAACTGGCTGGATGGCCACACGCAAAGGGTTGTGGTCAATGGCTCAATGTCCAGCTGGAGACCAGTAATAAGTGGTGACCCTCAGGGATTGGTGTTGAGACTGGTGTTGTTCAGCATCTTTGTCAGTGACAGAGACAGTGGGATTGAGTGCACCCTCAGCAATTTTGTCGATGACACCAAGCTGTGTGGTTTGGTTGATATGCTGGAAGGAAGTAATGCCATCGACAGGGATCTTGACACGCTTGTGAGGTGGGTTGATGCCAACCTGATGAAGTTCAACCATGACAAGTGCAAGGTCCTACCCATGGGTCAGAGCAATCCCAGGCATAGCTACAGGTTAGGCGGAGAGGAGATTGAGAGCAGCCCTGAGGAGAAGGACTTGGGGGTGTTGATTGATGAAAAAAATGAACATGAGCTGACAGTGTGAGCTCGCAGCCCAGAAAGCCAACTGCATCCTGGGCTACATCAGAAGGAGTGTGACCAGCAGGTTGAAGGAGGTGACCCTGCCCCTCTACTCTGCTTTTGTCAGACCTCACTTTTTGTACTCCATGCAGTTCTGCTGTCTTCAACAGAAAAAGGACATGGAAGTGTTGGAACAAGTCCAGAGGAGGGGCTCAAGGATGATCAGGAGCACTTTCCATATGAAGATAGGATGAGGAAGTTGGGGCTGTTCAGACTGGAGTAAAGAAGGCTGCGTGGAGACCTCATAGCAGCCTTCCAATATCTGAAGGGGGTCTATAGGGATGCTGGGGAGGGACTCTT
>JANRGW010005179.1:8931-42337 GCA_024733675.1 Psilopsiagon aymara | reverse complement strand
GAGTTTTGTATCTCACTTCTTGTCACTGCCTGAGGGGCTGGTTCTCTTTGGTACATAGAGTATCTTTTCTACTAAAAGAGAAGTTTCTGCTATAAAAGACATAGACTTTTGCCTTTAAAATTGGCAATAGCAAAGTAGAAAGAATGGCTCCTGCTTGTGTATATTTCAAAGGTTGTTTTAGGTTTCATGTGGTTTTGAGTTAACAATAGTTGAAGCCTGCATTCAAACTGCAAAGGTGAAATTGCTACTCTTTCTCTGTCCCCAGTGTATATTGACAATATACTTTTCTGCTTGCAAGAGACAGACTGTCGAAGACATGTAATTAAATAACATTATGGGAGTTGGCATGCTTTCATTCAAAAGAGCAGAGTACAAAATCTAAACATTTTAAATTATTTCTGCTTTGAATGGCTGCTGCAGTTCATGGCTGGTTATCTCCCATTTCAAAGACTTCCTGCATTGAGGAAAACAGCTTTCCTAAAAGCTGCTGGCAGTTCTGGTATGACTCCTTCGAGTCTCCTACACTTTTTCCTGTTCATTTCTTCTTTACATTTTAAGAAAACATTTTGAATTTTCCTGCAATCTTTGATACCAGGAGATAGGAGCAGAAACACAGACTTGTGTATCTAACTGTGCACTTGGCCTTATCTTTGTCTGCAAGGCTGATGTTTACCTTTCAAAAGGAAATTATTCTTTTTGAACAATTATAGCCTCTGAGCTTTCATCATGTCTCTCTAATTTGTACTGCTTTTCTTCTAGTGCACTGTCAGATGCTTAGTGAAGTTTTAGGAAGATAACGTTCTTAACAAAAGGAAGCAATATATATAGGGTTTTTTTTTATTGGGAGAAAGCTTTTTTTTAACAATAATTTGAGCTAATAAACATGTTCTTGATAAACTGTTCTTTTAAAATTCAATGAGGATAAAGCTAAGATGATGCAGTAGGCAGGAATGATCAATTGTAGCAAGAGAGAAGGGGAATCTGGCTAAGAGGCAATTCATTAGGAGAGGATCTAGACCTTACAGATTGGTGATAGCTGTATGTCAATGGGCAATACTGTGTTGTTTCAGAAGAGCCAAAACTTGCACTGGTTGTGTATGAACAGGAATGCTCATTGCAAACTGGAAGACAAGCATTCTAGTTTGTTAGGGAGTGGTGGGGCTGGACATAAATCATTATCTCCAGAGAACCTACATAAAAATAATCAGTAGTCTAGAAAGTGAAGCTGTGCAGCAAGAAAGAAAGAAAGACAAAGGTTTTGCTTTTTTACGGCTCAAATGACAGGCTGAAAGATGCAAGGGTGAAGCAGACTTGATGATATGCTCTGGGCATACCTATGTTCAGATATAAAGAGTTACCCTGCAGAGAAGTAAGCACCAATTCTCCTTGAGCAAGTTGAATACAAGACCTGGTGGCTTCAGCTGCAGAGGTATTCAGGTTAGACCATGAGAGGAAGTATTCTAATAGGAAAAATTGTTAAGCAATTCACTAGATTGTCTGGCAAGGCTGCTCAGTCTCCCTCTGTGGAGGCCTTTAATGACAGATTTAGTCTAATGAATTCTCACTTCTGCAAACAAATTCTGTTTTCTACGTGTACAGGAAGATGGTTTTTTCATGTTTTTATTGGATATTTTTGATAAGATCAATTTCACAAGGAAAAGAAAGCTAAGTAATGGTCTTAAAATGCCTCAAGTTTGCTTGCAATTCCTAGAAAATTTCCCATCTCCTTTATAAAACCCATGGCTAGTTTGAATGGTTCCTGTTGTAGTATTGTTATACTCCGAAACAGAGCCTCATGCAGCCATTGCTTAACCTCAGGAGATGACACACCCAAGGAGACTTGTAGAAAGTAGGCAAATATGTTCTTACCTATGGCCAGTTTAGAGCAAAGCAATGTGCATCCAGCCGTAGCTTAAAAGATGAGCCTCATTTGAACTTCATGCAAAAGAAGATCTTCAATAGAGTATTTTCTAGATTGTCTAATGAAAATTAACTGGTGAAAAGAAGTTAATATCTTTCATTTACTTTCAGCACTTGAGCTTGTAATTGCATGGTAATGTATTAGAGGAGGCACATGTATTTCAACCTGCTATAGCCCAGAGGGCTTATAAAAAGGCAACAGTAGGCAGTGCCTAGCTCAGGTAATGAAGTATTTCCTAGTACAGTATTATCATGTGTCTTTAAAGGCTTATCAGTCAGGTTATGGTTATTACAGAATGTCTTACATTATGAGGATGGCATGCTAAATTTAAACTTCCAAAAGATGTAATTAATTGTGATACTATTTTTCTTGGTGAGGGTGGTGTAATTCTTACCCATTAACAATAACTAGCCATGGAAATTTTTCCTGTTTTCTGGTTATTAGTACTCTTGTGTGCTTTTAGTAAGTACTGAGTATCTGGTTGATGCCCACAGGATTAAGCATACACTTAAGCACTTAGGAGGAGTTGGGTCCTTAAATGACCCTTCTGTATTTCCTTTGTCATGGCACTAAACCTGCTGTGCTTCTTGAACTTTGTCTGAGTCAGTGCTTCATACTGTATTTATATCAGACACGGTTTTTTGTTTGCATTTTGGCTTTACGAAATGTCAGAATCAATCTTATACTAATGAAATGTCCAAATTTCATCTCAGCTATGAACATAGCTACTAATCCTATAAGATGTTTACTTTCTGCCTCTCTGGCTATGTATAGTAACAGACAGTCTGCCAACTTAAGCACTGCTGACAAACATCTCCTGCTTCTAGTCAGTCTAATAAATGTTATTTCATTGAGTAAAGATTGAAATTAATTAATTAAATGTTATTAAAATCCCTTGCAACCTTTGACAAGTTTGCTTTTACTGCAGACCAGTAAAAGTAGCTGAATGCTGAATGTGCTCCCTGAATCCCACCCAATTCAGTGATTTTTATGTTTAATCTCACCATTCCTTAACTTTAACCAGTGGAATAAGTCTTTCAATGGTAGTAGTCACGTCTTAGATGGAAACATGGAGGGAGAAAGTAGGGAGAAAGTAGAGAGAATGGTAGGCTGTTCAAGGAATGCAAAACTGATAGGAAAAATGTAAGCCAAGACCACTGAGCAGTCCAGCCTTCCTAGCAAATCACTGATAGGAAAAATGTAAGCCAAGACCACTGAGCAGTCCAGCCTTCCTAGCAAATCATACACAGTATAACTGCAGATCTCCCAAGCCTTTCTTCAATATCAAATTTGTGTTGCTCTTTCCGTGGCACTCTCAAAGTGAGAGTTATGTAACTCTCAACACGAAATCTCAGGCTGCTTTCCTTGTTAAAGGCAATGGCCAAAGTTCAAATTCACAAGCAGACTGTTCACAGAGGAACTGGGGGTGTGTTTTTGTATGTGGAGACTTTTTTTTACATTTGGTTTCTAAGCTGCAGGCCCTAATTTTCCACATCCATGAGTTCTGAGTAGCCCTTGGCACCTATGCAAACACCACCAGTGGCCTGCTCAGGCAGAATGGTGCATTTATTTGTGCTGGAATAGTGTTTGAGGAATTACCCAGCAATGGGGCCTGGTGTGTTGACCACCCTATTAAAGAAGTCATGAGAAGTTTCTCAGACTTCTGATACCCAGAGAACACTTCGTTTTCAGTGAGAATTGCTAGGTAGATGACGGTTGGGGCCAAGCAGCCCTGACCTTGAGCAGCAGTCCTATGAACAGTCATTAGACCTGTCATGCAACATGACTCTCTTTCTACTCCCAGGGCTCCTAGTCCTGCTGGGTTCTCAGGAGGGGTTGAAGAGATGGAGCACACAGCTGCCCTGCAAAATCTCCCTTGCAAACCATTTGGGAATCACAGAACTTTTTTCCTCCTCACATTATGGAGCAAGCTGATGAAGAAGAGGAGGCAACACCTACAGGAAAATTGCGGGAATATGATTTGTTACCTAACTTGTTCTGATGAGTACAAAAGCAGCCACTGCCTGGCTTGGTACCTCTGGCTGATGATGCATGGCTATTGACTGTGAAAATAGAGGATTCATTTTCGGATGCTTTCCGTCAAAGTGTTACTGCTCCTCAAAGTTCTACTGATGGACAGCAGCCAGCCAAGAATTATGTGATTTTGTCAGTGTAGGGACAGATCTTATAGCAGTATGATCTGACATGAAAACTGGGTGTGTTACACAGCACAGAAAGGACAGTTTCAATTTTCTTGGCTTGAAATATCTTTCCCTTGGAAATCAACCTGTTGTTTAGCCAGTGGAGACCGTGTTGATTCACCTTCCTTAAGCAAATTGATCAGGATTTACAGTATTAATATCTTCCTTGTTCCAGCTTGAACAAGGAAGGTCCACTTTTCTAGATGACCTGCACTGCCTTTCATGCATTCACAGATGCCTTGATTTTAAAAAATAAGTAAGATTTATTCTCAGTGTATGTACATACTTATCAGAAACCATGCAAAACAGCAGCCCATGGGCACCTGTTCTTGAGAATTAGTCGTGTATTCCTCTCATAATAGGCTTGTCCTTGAGTCTCACCCTTGTTCAGTCAAGATTGTTAGACCTTCTGTATACATTACAGAATTACATTATTTTTGTATCTGTGAAGGATTTATCAGCAAATCCGTATGTCGTGGTTTAAGCCCGTCAAGCAGTTCGCTCACTCACTCTCCTTTCTTTCTTCCCCCAGTCCCAGGAGGATGGGAAGGAGAATCGAAAGAATGCAACTCCCACAGGTTGAGATAAGAACAGCTCAGTAACTAAGGTATAACACAAACCACTGCTACTACCACCAATAATAATAATGACAAGGGAAATACAAGGAAAGAGAATACAACTGCTCACCACCCAATACCAAGCCCAACCCAGGAGCGAACCCCCAACTCCTTCCAGGTCTCTGCTCTGTTTTATGTCCTAGGCATAACGTGCTGTGGTATGGAATACCTCTTTGGTCAGTTTGGATCAGGTGTCCTGTCTCTGCCTCCTCCCGGCTTACCCTCCTCCCTGGCAGAGCATGAGGCTCAGAAAGTCCTTGGTCAGACTTGGTCAAAACATTCTAAGCAGTAACTGAAAACATTGGTGTTATCAGAGCTGTTCCCAGGCTGAAAGTCAAAAATACAGTGTTGCACCAGCTACTAAGGAGAAAAATGCCTGCTACTGCTGAACCCAGGACACCGTGTCACAGCATGACACAAAAGTACTGATCAAATAAATTATGTTCCCTATGGTAACAAATACACCTTTCTTCTAGCTCTATAGCTCAGGACTCAAAAAGATCCTTAAGCAGCCCATAAGCAGCCTGTGGACTTAAGAACTCATACCTCAGGAAGTCTCAGGCAGAAAGGTGCCATCCCTCAATGCCTGATTGAGAACTATTTTCTATTTAGTATTTTTAATCTTCTTCTTCTGTTTAGTTCCTTAGGCACTTAATGTAATGCCTGTTTACTGCAGACTGCTTTTAGTTTGGTCCTTTAAAAGCTCCCTGAGGCACAATGATGCCTAGAAATTAATGTATTCCCTTCCCGCACATCAAGCAGATGTGCGTATATTGAGTTAGTGTCTGTAGCATTTAGCTCATTTCTTTTCAGAGCATAGTTGAATCACTGCTACATACCAAGCCCATTTGTGGCCTTTCCTCCTTAAACCATTGGGATATATAGATTAACATACACAGTATTTTTAGCTTTAACTGCAAAGTGCTTGTGTGACTTGCAGGTTTTAATAAAATCAATAGTCCTTTTGGGCAGCATGGTGCTCCAGTTGTTGAATGTGGCTAGATTCAACAGGAGCATGTGTAAGGAATCCTTGGTATTCCAATACCTTGCTGTGCTTGTCTGCGTTGTCTTTGCTCACTCACCTTTTTCTTACTGGTTGGAATAAAGTTGTCTTTGAAAAAGACTACTGCTAGTTGAGAAGCTGAGGACTTCAGTTAATGTGCTGGGTGGAAGTGTCCTTGCCAAAGAATTAACATGCATTGCAGCTAACTGTACAGCCAGGTTACTGCTTCTCCTTCTCTAAACTGAAAGAAAATCCGCTCCTAATGTTTATATTACACAAAGACATGATTGTTACTTCTCTGCTCTGGTTGAATTCATTCATTGTACCTGTAAATGAGGTGCCATTTTCCATCAAATACCTTATTTTTGGTCAGAAAACAGACGTATCTCTCCACATACCCGCAAATCTTCCTTGTATCATATCCCCTCTTGCTGAGGCAATGAACAGAAGTAACTCTTTGGAAGAGCATCAGTCCTGTCCTATTTTCCTAGCCTTACCATAAAGAGAAGTTCCAGCACACTCAGAGCAAGAAATGCCCACTTCAGGTTGCATTGTGTTTACCAAAGTAAGATATCATGAAGATGATTTTCTGCAAATCCCCCCAGTCCCTTAAGGCAGACAGAATACCCTTCCCACTCTACTAGAAAGACAGCTGTTCAAGTGAAGTATTTTAAAAATATAGATTTATTTTAAGCACGTGAAACATCAGGATAGGCACAATTATAAATACAGAAAGATTAAACATGGTGACGAGCTTGCAGCCAGACAATGCAAGAAGTAACTTACAGGCAGAGGTTACCAGTTCAAGTATGAAAACCTGCTGACACCTGGCTATTTTTGGTACTAGATATTCTAGGCTTTGCTCATCTTAGCTTCAATTTGAAAATATACTGTCACTCCACCTCTATTAAGTTTTTAATTAGAAGTATTTGCATAAATACCTATATATACTTAAATACTGTGTAAAGTACACTCAGGTAAAGGATGGAAAAAGGTGAAGGCCCAACTTCCAGTGCACTAGAGGGAACTGAGGCAAAACATAGTCAAATCATTGACAAAAGAGAGTGTGTTTTATAGTTAAACCCTAAAAGCACATTGAGTAATGCACAGTAACACAAACATGGCTTCCAGGAGTTGGGTTTAGAATAGATACTAACTACTAAAACTATGGCTTGACAGCATATTTGCTTTTAAGTTTTGTAGAGCACGGTTACATTCCTCTGTTGACAATTAGTAGAATAAAAAATATGCTGCAGTTTGAAATGCTCCTTCAAATGTGATCCTGAACAGCTGTTACTCCAAACAACATTCTATTTATTCTTAAATAGTAGATTAATTCTTGGGTGTTATTGCCTGCATTTTCCTGTAGACTGTGACCTGCTATCTCAGAATTCCCATTAGGTTTTTTGTTGTTAGAAGCACAGCTATTTGCATTTTTAACTAGCGTTTAAACCTAAACCTGTTTCTGTTAACATCAGCGAATTAGCGCTTGTTCACAAGCTTAGGCTTTATAGTTAAGGAGCAGTTAAGGGAAATCTAAGGACAGTTAAAAGAAAGCATCAGCTGCAGTTCAGCTTCTTGCAATCTCCTGGTTTCTCTCAGGGCCTTGACAAGGGCTAAGGGATATTGCAAATTAAATCACTCTGGCATCCTATCCCCCCCTTAAGACAAGTTGGGGATGTAGAGGAATTGAGCAGCACCAAAGATTCCACTTGTTTTTTCAGAAGTGGATCCTCAGTTTCCATCCTGAGAGCCACTGCAGTGCTGGAGCGGCTTACCCCTGCTAACACATCTGTTACTTTTCTAGAAGCATGAACTTGGAAGACGGTGAACAACATTCCCAGTGTTTCTGATCCTGACATCAAGGACAGAATAGTTACAGTGGTTTCTTCCGTACACTCAAACAGGAAAAACTTCTCCTGATATGAAAGTGAAAAAACAAAAGAATACAGATATATAGTTTCTTAAACTGTACCTTCCCTCTCTATTTTATATCAGCTGTGCTTATGAATAGCTAGGGGAAATAACCCTGTAGAATTTAAGAGCTGAATTCTTCAACTCTTCTCAGTCCTCCTTTTTGTCAGAGGTAGTTGAGTTATCCTCTTCATTGCCTTCAGGATAGACCTTATTTCTTGCAATTGCTGTTGTTTCTGATACTGGAACTGTACTCTTTCTAACTGGACTGTGTTTGACTTCAGGTAACTCAGTGTCATACTCCTCCAACATATCTAACTGGTATCTCTGTAGCTCTAGGTATGTAGTAAACAACTTGGCATATTCTGGATGCTTGAGTGCAAAGTGCTTGAACTCATCTGAAAAATACAGAAAACACAGATACTATATTGCAGCAACAGAATCAAAGGAAATTTCAGTGCCTGCTCCTTTTACTGAAGCTGATCTCCAGTTACTTCGCTCTGAAGCATACCAGGCATATCACACAAAGTACTGAAGAATGGGGCTGACTGAAGAATAGGGTTGATTGAAGAACAGGGTTGTAAATAAGTAACTTCAAGGACCTTAGGCTTTGTTAGCAACTATAGAGAAAAGGAAATTACTAAGATAAGCTTTGCCAGAACCACCTGGTGGTTACTGATATATGACAATGATCCTAACACAAAGAGATGAAGAAATAACCACCAGGGGTCCCAAAGCCAACTACCACATTTTAGTGTGCATGCAGGAAGCATTCTCTAAGGGTTATGTAATATATTTAACCTAATGAATATGTATGTTTAAGGACAATATAATCACAGCCTGGTTGATCCTTGGATGAGACACGCTTGGAGGAGCAATCCTCCATGTCCCCCAGCACCACAATAAAGGATACCTGCTTGTCAACTTAAAACTTTGCTGGCAAGCTCCTGGAGATTTCTCTGATCAGTACCTAGGTCTGTGCTTCAACTGTTTTCCCCAGAAACAGAGTATGAGAACCATCAGATAACTCCAGAAAAAAAAAGTAAGAAACTCTGTCAGTATGATCACCAGAGTGCTCTTTGTTTCAAAAGGATGCAACTTACCATAGGACAGCTTCCCAGTTTTATCTGCATCTATTTCTTTAAAGAGCATAGATACATCAAGCTCCGGCAGCCCCAGAGCTGCCTGAATGATACAAGCAAACTCATCTTCCTTTATAGTGCCATCTTCATCCTGGTCAAAGAGCTGGAAAAGACAACATGTAGAAATACTTCAGCATTATCTTGGCTATGAACCTTCTGTGCATGCTAGCAACATGTATTAGGTTTCTAGCATTCAAAAGATGACCTGCAAACAATGCCCAGGATTCAGAGAGACTGGTTGTCTCATGCTGTAGTTGGGATTACAGCATTCTGCAACAACAAACCAAGCTCACAGCCTTAGCTCAGTAATAAACTCATACAAAACTGATAAAACCAAAATATTAACAAAAGTTTATGTTTACTATCAGCTGTGCTAAGGGTCTACTGGAATCCGCCACTTTACACTGGAACATCTTAGATTTTAGTCTTCATTTTCATTAAGATCTGGCACATCTGCCATCAGATTAAACTTACCATAGTTTATGCTTTCACATAAAATGGCCAAATTTTAGTATACATGATCGGTCAACCACTAAGGAATTGCTGCCATTAACAAGGAATTTTGGGGACTGGAAGAGCAGGCAGTAGATGTACACTGATCATCCCATTCTCCCCAGCACAGTGGCAGTGAGCATCTGCTATGAATCAACCCCTTGAGAAACATAAGAGGTGGATGGCTCTAATGCTTAAATACTTGCTACATGCAAACTTTTCCAAACTTTCCCAAGAGAAAAAGAAGCAAAAGGAACCTCATAGTTCCACTTCAGACTTAAATAGGCTTTTACCAGCTGAACCAGTCACTTCCTACTGAAACTGGGAATTCAAACAAATTACTGATTTTATAATCAGCACAACTGGTAAAATAGGAGTATAATCTGGAAAACAAAACAATGAAACAGTAACAACAGGTGCTAGGCTGGCTTCTTCATGGGAATGTGTGTTGATAAAACATCCCTAAAAAAGCACAAATCACTTGGAACAGCTGCAGTGCTTATCTGTAAAGCAGCCAGTGGATATAATGGATTGCCATAAAAATTCTGGTACTTCCCAAGTACCCATCAGTACCAAAAGTACTCAAGATGAACACGATCCGTATCTCCTATATTGTTCAATATAGGTCATAAGAACAGATTACTCGGTAAAGCAACTGAATTTGTATCAGAGATTTACCAAAGAAAAAAAAAAGTCCCTTGAGCATTTTCCTGTTCAGGGAACTCACAGCCTGGGCATCCCTGATTACATATTGCCTGCTTGTACCAGAGATCTGAAATTAGCTAGTGCTCCTTAACTGTGCTACTATCACCACACCACAGTTCAAGCCAGTAGATCTTAGATGCAGCCCAATTTTTTTTTGATGTGCCAGCCCTCAATAGCTTTTCTTGGCTTTTCCAACCCCATCCTCTTTGTTAACAACAGTGACTCTACTGAGCACTTGACCGACAAGAGAATGGTATTGCTCCACCTATTGTCTACTTGTGACATTGAAGAATCACAGCAGAAAAAACCTCAGGCGAAAGAATTGCAAGTGCTGCTGAATCATTTTTGGAGTTAGTCTGCCAAGTTACATATTCATTAGTGCCTTTACATGGCTTTTGAAACCCTTTTCCATGATGCTGGCAATTCCCTCCTTCCCCTTCACATTCTAAATGTCAATTGGTTTAAGAGTATTACTCACATTTGCATAACAGATTGAAGCTATAAACTTGTGATTTGAAAGCTAACAGATTTACAGTCAGTTTTGATTTGTCAGGTTTGTAGATTTACACTAAATTGAACTTACCTTAAATGCCATCTGAATAGTCTCTTCTGTGTTGGCTGGGTTACAGAGAATGGACAAACCAATTACATATTCTCTGAAGTCAATGGTGCCATCTCCATTCTGTACACAAACACACACATGGCAGTAGTTACAGTTAATCCTGCAGATCACTTTAACAGATGTTGCATAAATCAGCTATATAACTTGCATTAAAACAGTTTACAGCACTAGAGGTATTGGCCCTTCCCAGAAAAAAATACTAACAGATTGCTAAATGTATGTAATACAAAGGCTGAAGTAGCCTTTGTATTTTCAACAGCTAGCTATTTGGTCTCAATTTCTCTTGTAAACACTCAAACAAAAGAGATCTAAAACAACTTACAAATTTTTTCTTTAGCATATGACCTCAGAGAAGCCTCCAGTAAGAATACATGGAATACATGGGTTTAGGGTAACTGTAATATTTGTTGTAGCACTGGCACTTGCTCACCCTGGCCAATGCAACACCCTACAACACGCCAACAGTGAGGCTGCCGCCTTAATTCTTCTTAAGAACATTCAGTAATAAAATATATGCTAGTGAAAGTACAGCCTGATGATGCAGTACTTCTACATGGACTATCTTAAGCCTTTCTATGAAGCAAATGCATTGCCCTGAAGGCTATTTTGAAGTGAACACACTATCCTACTTTTTAAGCCAGAAATGCAACAAACTCATTGCAAGAGTCTCTCTGGTAAGTTCAGTTTAGATCTGAACAAACATTTCACTACAAAGCTACATTAACAAAACATCTGAAGTTTGCCTTGATAGGGGATTTGTGACCAGTTTTTCTATGTAAACTGCATTATACTTGTGAATAGGGAAAATGGCAGAGGCCTGTCGAAATACATGCTTAAGTCAGTAGTGCTCCTGTGGCCACAATGAGCTTCTTTAGGAAAACATCCTGTGTTTTGAGAAACATTCTGTGTCTGGGGAAGAGACACACTGAAGTGTTAGGTGATGGGGCACAGAGTACTTAATGAAAGCATAGCAAAGATGACTAGTAGCTCATAGTTTGGAACATTCACAAAAAGGACATGCATCAAAACCATTTTAAAACCAAAGTGTGAAGCAGAGCTCCCTTTGTGGATAATGCGGTGTACATTTCAAGAAGAGCAAGATCTACAAAGCAGACTCTCTTAAGTCTGAGAACAGCACAAAACTTTTTCAGCCACGTGAGAGAAGAGTGGTCTCCTGGGTAAATCTAGTGAACAGCCAGATCTAGATTCTATTTCTGGCTCTTCTACAAACTTCTTATGCCCAGTTGAGCTTACCAACCTTAACCTTTTTGTTTCTGGTTTTCTGCTGTTGAATAGTGGAATATGGAGCTTGCCTGTGCAGAAATGCTGCTCTGTGGAACACCTTGATAATCTTGGGTTCCATGAAATGTGATTTCTGTTACTGAATTCAGTTTTTAAGGTAGTTCTTGATTAACAAAATATACGTAATAATATGCTCAGTACTGACTTTTCTTTATCAAGCTGTATGTCTGGCAAGATACAAAACTGCTACGATACACTTTTATTTAGCCTTCTAATCCAACTCAGGACTCTTCTGCACAGACAACTGTTGCATCTCCTTTGACAACATACAACCTTTGAGAATCTTCTACTTCAAAAATCTGTACAGGGAAGATTTTTAGCAAAGATATGAAGTCTCTAAGTTATTTCTATGTACGTCTAAGAGATGGAACTTTAGATAGTTTTTAATCACTAGAAAAGGACAATGTTCTCTCATAAATGCTGTTGTATTTACAAATGTGCTCTAGCACTGCAGAGCTCAACTTTAAATATTTTAGCTACTTCACAGTTCTCATAATAGAGATAATAGGTCAAACTTTAAAAAGTATCATTATAAACCTAAACTCTTAAAGCAACGGAGACAAGAGTGTAGATAATGATTGTTTCATGCAATATTGGGTTTGGACAGTTTTGTTGACTGTATTCTTAGCAAAGGATTGTTTGATGCCATTGCAATTTTTTAAAAATTTATTTTTGAAGTTAAGAATATGCATCAGAGGGAAAGAATTTGGAGTCAGCTTTAACTAAAATAGTCCCATTAAAAACAACTGCTGAAGTAAGTTAACACAGCTGTGCCTGCACAAGAAAAAATGATAGGAGCTAGTAAGGGTCATATTACTTCCATTAAAGTGCTAAAACCGAGTAATCAAAACTGAGTGCAAACTGATATGCAGAACTCCAGCCATTTGAGTAGGAAATCAAGCTACTATACTTGCAAGATCTTGTTGAGACTAGCTCCACTAAGCCCTAGAATCACTGGCCAACTTCCAAATGCTCTGGCATGTTGGCTAACAAGAAATGATAGGGTTGTTGTCTGGAAAAAGAGATGAGAGTTAAACTGAAAATGCAGGAAAACCTTCAGTGTTTGTGTAGCATCACTGCAAACAAGGACTTGCAGTAGTCTGTCTACAGGCATCCAGCTGTGTTTGCTGCCTGTGCAAATATTTAAATATTTTAAGGAAGCAACACATGAGCTGAGCTCCAATTCTCTAAACAGCAAAGCCGAACAACAATATTTAGATACTTGTATTTATGTTTCATAAAATAACTGAAAGAGTGTAACCTCAACAAGCCCTGTTTTCCTTACAGAAACTAGTTTTCTGCTACTATTTTCAATATGGCATGCTACAGTAACTAGGGTTTTGTTTTTTATACAATACAGTACACCTTACATTTTGGGAGACAAGAAAGTTTGCACTGTCATAAGCAGTCTTACTTGGAGCTCCAAAAGGGTTGCAAGACAAATGCAGGCAATAAAGTTCAAAGTACTACTGCCACAGATATTTTTTTCACTACATAAGGCAACAGGAAAAATCAAATGTGCATGTCTGTGTTCTGTTTAGCTAAGTAAACCCTGAGTAACCTACAGGGCTAGTAAGGGAACCAACAACTGGACCATCTGGGGAGGAACTGCAGATAGGCCTCTTGTGCTCATATCCAGGCTCATCATGCAATAGCTTACTGCCACAACTCCAAAATTTCCACTGCCTGTTGCAAGTTCTAACTAGTCAGAAAGAGCACCACTGAAACAAACCTGGTAGGATGGTGCTCACATGGAGGTATCACACTTTCCTTACTTTTCTCACACTTTTCTCTTACTCAGAGCCCAAATACTGCTGTGGACAACTGTTTTTTCCAGTGAACAACTGGGAGAAGTGTGAATGTCATTAGGAAGGGACTGACCTCTTTCATCTCAAGAGCTAATAAGGGTCATATTACTTCCATTAAAGTGCTAAATTTGGGCCAATATGAGTATTTTTACTCTGTCACCCAGCTTGGAATTAAACAAAGTGCATGAGGAAAAAAGTCTGAGGAAAAGTTGTGAGTTACTTTTTCTTAACTTGCAAGCAAAAGGCTTCTGCATGTATACCAGGTAGATTTCATCAGTTTGGAAAATACCATTTGCCAAGTGTAACTGCAAAATGTAGAAATCAAAGCTAAGGAAATTTAGAAACAAACCCAAACCACAACACACTTGCTAGCATTCAGATGCCCTGCAGGTATTATGTGGGATTTCTGGATTAGTCACTGAAGTTTCCCTGGGGAGGGGCAAGGGTGTGTGGATTCTGACAGCTAGAGACTGCCTGTGGTGCTACTCAACTCATCCTTGCACATTCCAGTCAGCTAGCACACACCCTAAACCATTTTCTTGTAAAGCAACAAAGCCCTGCTGAGAAATTGCCTTGTTATAAGGCTGTCTTCATCAATCATGCAATCCTTAATGCAAAGAAATGTACCTTTGACAGTCCAAGTTATTCCATTTTCTTTTACTCAAAAGTTGATAGAACTACACAACTAGCTTGAGTGGGATACTGCACCCCGACAAAATTTAACTCAGCCAGAGGTTGATTTTGGCTGGCGCTCTGCTATGTGACTGCATTACTACAGCAAGCTCCTCTAAATATAAATGTAGTATTTTAAGTTGTTTTCATTATAACTATAATAAGGCTTAAAGGAAAGAAAGAAAATTCTAGTTAATAGAATTGTAGAAAGATTGTAGAAGTAGCCTTCTATGAGTCTTTAGTTCTATCTTGGCCTGAAGGTAGAACTGACAATCCCACTCAGGTTTTGCTGCAGCAGACAAGCATGAAACAGCAGAAGCAGGAAGGAAATTAAATATGATTATGTAAATTTATCTTAGCTATTGCAGTTCTCATGTTTTTCCCCTTGTTGGAAATAACTGAGCAAGTCGCTTTACTGGTGATTGCCTTTAGGCAAACAGAGCTTTATTCCAGCTTAGCAAATGCTGAAGAGTTGGAACAGTAACATCAACACCAAACTTATGAGCTGTTATGTAATAGTTATACTCACATACAAGCCACTTTACATGAAGAAATAACTAAGCTTTGATCCCTCCACATATTCCCATACTTCAGAATCTAGAGATAGTTTTCTGAGATCTGCAGCTGTTCCACTGACAACAAACCCAAACCCTTCAGAAAAGCAGAATAATGCATGCAGAAGAGGAATCACAACACTTTGAGCTATGTGCCACAAGCTACATCTGCCTTAGAATAACGAAATGACTACAGTTCCATAGTAGAGGATTGTAGTCTTCTGTATGTGTCTTCCAGATGAAGCTTTTCCACTCTGGAACACCTTCAAGAATACATGGTCAGCTTTAGCCAGTCTTCAATGGTCACTTTAATCCGTCCTTCTCCATCAGGGTCCAGCGACTTGAAGGTCCGGAACATGCTGTCCAATCGTACCAAGCAGCTAATAAAGTTGTTGAAGTCCATGCTGCCATGCTCGTCAGCATACCTGCGTATGATCACTTGGCAAAGCTGCTCATTCAGGTGAAACCCTGCAGCCTTCAAGGCACCTGGCAGCTGAGCTCTGCCAACAGTGCCTGACTGATCAGTATCATACTGCTTGTAAACACACTGCCATTTCTTGATGTTGTTCCACAGATACTTAAACTCTTCAAAGCCCAGCTTGCCATTTGTATCATTGTCCATGACGGCTACCATGCTACGGCATGTGTCCAAGCTGAAACCATCTGTTTTCAAGTCTTGATGTCTGGAAACGACTTTGTTCAGGATGTCCCTTAGCTCTGTGGCACACACTTCCATATCATCTCCAGCAAGCTGGACAAAAAGGCGACGAAACTGTCTGATCTCCTCACTTTCGTAAGCTTCCACATTTGTAAAATGATTGTGAGGAGGTGGAGGTGGCTCTGGATTATACTGAGCTGCTGCTTCACTTATAAGATTGACAAGACCTCCAACAAGTCCTCCAAGATTACTTCCACGACCACCTCCTGTCAGGAGACCTCCAAGGCCATGTGCAAGGCTCCCTCCACGACTGCTACCACTTCCTCCACTCAGCAAAGCTTTAGCAAGGAACATCGTGAAGACTTTATGGAGTTACTGAGAGACCCAGTGCTTCTGTAATGCTCCGAAGCTGTATTGTGTCTGAGATGTAGGCGTAGGCAAAACACTATTTATCTGCATGCTTAAACTTCACCGTGTCTGTGCATGTCAACAGCTGTGCCAAAGTTCCCTACAGTCTGCAGTTTCTGTCAATTGCTGACACACCTCTGTTTCTTTTCTTCTATGCATAGTTAGCTTTATAAGATTTGAAGAATCTTTGTGGAAAAAAACCCAACAAGGCTTAAAACCACTGAGCAGAAGCCTCAAAATACCTGTACTCATAATTGAAGCAATCTGAAGAGAACCCTACCACGTCAGTGTGACTGTCTGTCAGCAAAGCTGATCTCCTTAAAAATGAATGCAGCAAAACTACTAGTCTTGTCAAGTCTTGCTGTCTTTTATACCTTCGATTTTTTAATAAATTGAGCATTACACTGCTAATTCTAGTTACACTCACTGTTGCGCCACGCAGGGGAAGTTAAAGGAGTCTTGCTTGCCCTTAACTATTTTGGTTGCCACATCATGTTTCTATTTTATGTATTGTGCTTCAGGACTTGGACTTACATGTTCACAGAAGCCAATGGTTCAAGATGCAGAGGCAAAAATGATGAATACCTAGCTCTTCTAGAACTTCAAATGTATTCAGCAATGAAGGAAATGCATTTGGCTCTTCTGTATTTTAGAGCTTGTAGAACCTTTTTATCTGGAAAAATTCCAAAACCGTTCTTATTGGCATATACACGGCAATGACCTACCCTGGACAGGTGTGCTGCTAAAGCTGACTTGATCACAAGGCGTGATGCTGAGCTGGGAGAGCTCTTATGATAACAAATGAACTCCAGTTCATCAGCACTTGTAGGACAACATGCTGCTTGCACTGTAGCACATAATGAGTGCCTAGAAGCAAGATGAATTCTGTGCTGTGGTCTAGTCACTGACACTTCTGGTTTAGTCAGAGTGGCACATCCACGGAACAATTTGTCTCATCTTCAGGAAGAAGCATAAAATGAAAAATCACCACTAACTATGGGGGAAAGCCTGAATGATCAAATTAACATGTAGCCTCCTTTATGGCTGGAGATTGGCAAGAGGAGACCTTACAATGTCTAATAGCACCCTTCACAAACACATATGCATGAACACATACTCTAGTCAGCTTCAGTCTGCCTTAAATTATCTACCAACAACTACATCAGTTAATTAGGCTGTCAGAGTGTACATAAGCTAAAAATCTGGGAGAGGCAAAAGGAAATATTCAGCCATTACCAGCACGAAGATTTCCATCTGATGTGGTGTGGCAGCTTGGTCTAAGAGATGGCTTGTCATCTCACAAGCTACAAACTGATAATTCTCCATCGAAACTTAAGATGGAAACTGCAAGAGTCACCTATCTTGCCTACAGGAATTGCTAACCAAGAAGCATTTACTAAGCTGGGCATAATGAATTAAATATCCTTCTGGGACGTGATTTTTAACAAAACTTTGTCAACATACAAGTTAACCAACTACTCACCCTGTCGAAAAGTAGAAACAACTCTCTGAGGACATCTGAAATAGGCAGCTTCAGGTACTTTGCAAACTCCTCAATTCCAATTCTTCCCCCTTTGGAAGCGCTTGCAATAGCAGCAAAGGTATCCAACTGCTCTCTCACACGATTCCACTGTAGGCTATGCAAAAATGAGGGAGAGGAGATATTTCTATGCAGCAGATCTTGGACAGATGGAATTTCAGTAGAAGTTATTACAGTGTTCAATGATGAAAAATAGCCAAACAGAGCATGTATGCACAGCATTAGAAATGCTGTGCTTCCAAGCTGACATTTAACATGAAATCAGTTATTAATATTAAAAGCTGGCAGTTCCATGCTTGGGTGGAGATTCACTGCACACATCATATTTGACCACAGCCATACCAGTTTATTTGATGGTGTTAGTGTATGATTAAGTAACTCGGTCCTCAAATTCCACTCTGTCCAGACAAAAGAAGTTGACACCACTAGTGAAACACAGCTGCACAGTACAACTAAGAACCTTAACTCCTGGCTGATATCTCAGTCTGGAAAGAAGTTTTTTTACTTCCTACTACACACTGCCTGTGCATCTCCACTAAAGCTATTTAAATTGGGCACCAAGACAACCATCAAGTGCCTAAAATAGGTATTGCTCTACCTTCCTCATGTTTTGGTGAGATAAATCCATAAAAGATTAGAAAAATGCATTTTTCCTCTTGTGACACTGCCCACAGAAATTACTTGGGATTAGTTCTTACTGGGATTTTTCTCATCTCTGACTTCCATAGAGTTTATGTATGCAAACTGTGTACATAAATGCACTATATTACATGCAACCAAGTCAGGTGTCAGCTAATGAATCCTTTTGTAGATAGCCATCTACACCTGCAGCACTGCAGTAGTTACAGTAGCAACAGCTACACTTCCCTTACTGGAGTTTCTTGCTGATTTTGGTGAATTCCACCAGCCCAGCTTCCATAGGTAAAGTCAGCTGTCCTGCTGAAATCATCAGTCGGCAATCTTCAAAAGTGTGATCAGTGACTGGCACATTCAAAGCACTGAAACAGAATTAAAATTAAGGTTAATTTCTTACTTTAAAATGACCTTTAGTTTACTGTTTCCCTTCTCTGTCTCAGTTTGGCTTTAATGCTAATATACAAAACAAATGATAATTCATTGTTGCACTGCTGCAAGTAGGATAAAGGAATACATACTATTTTGTGAAACCATACCATGAAACTAATTATGGCAGTGTCATGATTTGCAGTGTCATGATTTACAGTGTTGTAAATGCACCCCAGTAACCTTGGAGAACAAACTACCCATTTACTCTTGCCAAGCAAATAGGGGAGAAATTTATTACAGCTTTCCATGAATTGGACATGCTATGTTTCAATGTGAGATAACCTTCTTTACGTCCTATATGAAAACAAGTGTTTTAGTATAGGAATTTGACTTCTCTGTGGAAATCAGGGTAATTCCCACAAATGGTACCTGGGATGTGAGCAGATTGTACTTTATGGCTGGGATATATATAGAATTGCTGGATATAATTAAAAGTTCTCAGAGATCTTATTCAGGACTGTCTACATACGTTGCCATGGTTTGTCGGACTCTGTTGGCAAAAAGGATGGGATCATTCTTCTCTTCCTCAGTAGGAACATGAACAGGCAGAAACTGAAAGGGATGAGTTATACAATGAATTAAATACTCACCACTTTATTAGCAACATTAACAATTTCTTGCTAGTCTTTGGAACGGGGAAAAACGGGAGAAAAAAATTAGCCATGCAATGGAGGAACTGGACACTAGAGGTCTCAACCGCCCTAGAAACCACTCCGGCTTTCCTGCCCATGCCATGCAAGTGAGATTTTGTCCAAGACTAACTCTCAACGGCTGGTAGAAGCTGCTTTAATACGAAAAGTCAAACCCTCAAAGAAGGAAGGTATAATAAATGCATTCTTAGTTATAAAATTAAATGCTACAGTAGTAAGAATGTGGGACTGAAATACTGTACACTCCTTTTCAAAGGTCCTTTATAAGTGATGTTATATACTGGAAGAGCACACGTAGGATTTAAAATGTTTTAAAATAGACACTGCAGTCCCACCTCATACATGTTAATTGTATTCGTCAGCATGTGACTGCTAAGTTTCCTGCAAGTTTTTTCTCCATGGTTAAAATGTTAAGAAGTCTCAGTTCTGACCTCAAAGTGGATATAACACTGTAAAGTTTTGGAACACTCAGCAAAGAGTCAAAACCCCCAACAAAACAACCCTCTCTTTTCCCAAACCTAGAAAACACATAGATATCTAAATGGCAACAAGAATACTGTTGAGTATTTATTCATTGTTAATATGTAGACATTTAAGTAGTCTTAGACTACAAATGTACTATAGATTATTATTATCTTACATGGCACGAAGCAGCTTCTGTTTGTTTGCAAAGCAGTGTATATGGAGGAAGTTCTTTCTACTCCAGTTCACAGTGTGTGCTTGCAGCTCTCTTTACCATGCCTTCTTGCAGTTATGGTTATCATTCATCTGAGCTTTGCTAGCCCCTACCCTGCAATCTTGCCTTCAGTACAGCAACTCTAGGATAAGGCGTTACACAGTGTTCATTGGAAGACACAGTTGCTCATTATGTATTAATGTTTCTTCAGATATATTACAGTTGCTGGTGATACACTAATGCAGTGGTAACTGTCCCATGTAAATGCAGTCCATCCTGAACAGCTTTTTTAATGTTTGTTTTTAAGGAATGCTGCCTCTTTATGATAAAATAAATAATGAATAATAAATACATAAAATAAATAATAAATCCAGTAAGTTTATGGAATCGGTTATCTGTCAAATAGCCAAATTTCTGTTTATAGCTAAAAGCTGTCACCCCTGTAAGGACAGCAGGGATCCAGCTATTCACATGGAGGTCTGAGATTTCATTCCTCCTATGAGTTGCCAGACCTGCTCAAGGTCTGACGTTATGCCCCCGCTTATTACAACTTCCCTCAGAAGCCACATAACTCTTAAATTGAGGAATCATGGGCGCACTGTAGAGACACAGAAAACTGTCATCACTGGGTGAGATGAAGTTATTACTCTGAGAACTTTATCTATGCAAACATGGGCCATGGTCTTGAAAGTGGTCATTACACCTGCAGGTTGAGGTCTTGCTCAGACAGCAACCTACATTTCCGGCAGGTTAAACAACATCTCTGTACCCTTCAAAAAACCCACCTACAATTATTCACAAAGCCAATTCTCCAGAAACCACAGCTGGGGATGAAGAATTTGGTTCCCTGGCCTCCTGAGGTGGCACAGATGATCCCACACCCCACCAGCTACTTGTTTGGTGAAGACTAGTAGTATACTCTCCTTGGCAAGATGCATTCTTGTAAGGAAAGTTCTACATGGCTCTTCCAGTAGCAAACCTACTTCTCTGATCAGATTTTGAGCTAGTCTCTCTTCTTACAGAATTTGCCAAAGTCTGCATCTTTTGCAGCCCTAAAACTCAGTGCCAGGTTCACTGTTTAATCTTCAGTACTCACAGTGTTAGAATACAACTAGACATGCACGCACATGGACTAGAGGAGTACCTCGCTGCTCATGCACTGCAGGTAGAGGCAGTGCAAGACTGATGGGAGTGGAGAGGCTACAGTATGGGACAGCAACAGAAATGTCCACTCCTAAAAGAAGTAGCTTGATTCCTTTCTTTCCCAGACAAATCCTGCCCTTCTTTTTTCACGAATGGAAGAATGCTTGCATTGATGCTAAGAAATTAGTTCCACCTTGGGGATGCTGCTGCGAAAGTTGCATATTTTTCACATTTCAGTTTCATCTTTTGGAACATGAAATTTGTTTTCTAACAGGCAAGTTTTAGTTCTGTTCCTAAGTAGGGACAAAATAAACCTCTACTGGAAGGGCTACTTTGACTTTCTTTCTTTCTTCCCACATATAAAAATTTGATAAGTATGTCTTTCTATACAAAGTAAATTAGGAGAATTAGCTCTTTTGTACATCTGCTAAAAATATGTGACTACTGCATGTACTGTACAGTAACAAGGTGCTTCCTTAAAAGGTATTCCATTGTTTTGCAACAAAGACCATGCTGCTGTTAATAGTAGCAACACTACTTGTAGTCACAACTTTGCTAAATTCTGTGTTTTCAAATAAACAGCAGCATCTGACTGAATTCCTCCCATTCCTTGGATCCCTAAACCAAGTTAGTCCACACTGACAATCCTTTGTGGCCTAGTCAGGAATGTGACGTACAGCACTTACACAACCCGGTCACACCTTGGTTATCTGGCTCCTCACTACTGTGTTTCAAATGCTGGCTTGTTGACAGGGAGCAGTTAGAGTAAACTCACTGATATGAAGGGTGTATGTTTCACTGATTATTCATCTTTCTCCATGCTATGCAGCTGATTCTAATGATCAAGGGAACCAGTTCATTATACAAGCTCAGAACAAGTACCAGTCCTTAAGTAAGGTGTTAGCTGGGAAATCAGAGTTCAGTCTAGAAAGATGATGAAGAAGACAAGGAGATTATGAAGGAAGCAGGGAAATGAGATGTTGGGAAAAATAAGTTGTTACTTTTAACAGAACACTTTCTAATTCTTAGTTATAACATGTGTAAATGCATGTGGTGATAATTAGCAGTGATTTTACAATGCCTTAAGAATAAAGGCATTTATGACAGATTTCTTTTAGGAACTCAGCAGATTAAGTAATACACAGATATGGACAAGAACTCTAAATATATTATTGTGATTCTCTTCTTGTTTCTGAGACATTTGCTGCTCACTAACAGAGATTAATAATGTAAACAATGCATTTATATTAAAATACAAATTTCATGGTTGCTGAGTCTTAGTACGAAACATTTCTCTTACCTCAACTTCTACTTTTGTGAAGAGCTGACACAGCGTCATTACACACAGCTCTTTTCTGCAGGCAAAGAGAAAAAGGAAGAAAAATACATTTTACTTTTTAAAACCTAAAGTATTTGAACATAGGCATACAAAACTTTTTAAAGCATAGAGAAAACACAGCAACTATTTGGTGCTTTTGAAGTACCCCTCAGTGAAGTTCACTGAAATGTTGCTTTTTGATATTTTTCTACAGGGCTTCTGCATACACCTGCTGCTTGCTCATTGGACAGGCAATCTTCTGTCTGTTCTTAAACAGATTAACAATACTATACAGTTCTTTGACCAGCCAAATGAATGTATGTATGTTGCTTTATTTTTTAAAGAGGTGAATACACACTGGATTTTACAGCTCTAAGAGCTTTGATTTCAAAGTAGCTTTACTTAAACTTTTATTCTCTCATCTGGAAATGGGACCTCCATTTGCAGCAGTGAAACAAGGACTTGCTAGTATTTGCTAGCCATTTTGCAAGGACTGGTAGTGTTTACACAGATGTGTTAATTAAGTGTCGGTATGTTCAGGACCTTTAGTGCTTTTAGAACAAGTCACACGTTTTAGAATCAAGACCTAGGGTGAGAAAGAAATTGCGAAAGAGGGCAAGTATAATGACTTCCACTTCTGACTTGTTCTTTTCACTGTGAAAGCAGAAACGGGGGTAGGTGGTTTCTGAGAAGGAGACTGGTGGTGTCCCATCCTGACTACAGTATCCAGGAAGCTTTACAAAGAGTGTGAGCTTGTGCTCTGCAGGTTTGTGCAGGGGGTGTTCTTCTCCTAGTTCCTGTTCTTTTTATTAAGAATCTCTAGATTCTACCCCATCCATCCCTTTTCTTGACACAATTTTGTCAAGCCATTCTCTTCTCACAGGTTTTGAGCCTTCTTCATCCAGCCACTAGGCTTAAGGCATTTCTTAGTTTTTAGTGAATCAGCCACCTCTTCCCTGCCACAGGAATACCTCTGATTTAATTTTCTTCATCATCTCTCAGAAGCCCCCTTCAATCTTCCAGCATAAATCTCTCATAGGGGAAATCTGCAGTTTACTATTTAATTTTCAGTGTTCATTACTCTCAGTATGTTGAAAACTGTAACAGCAGTAATAATAATAGCAAAAAAGTTATGGGAAAATAAGGTGGACATTTTCACCTAGCTCAGCTTTCAGAATGTCTATTCTCTAAGTGTGCAGGTGCAAGGAGTAACAAATGACAGCTTAAAAGGCACTTGTGATTTATTCCACCACTTCAGACATGTTTCAGTATTAGTTGCCTTAAAAATTTTAGTCACTTAGTATGTCAGACATGTAGTAAATAAATTACATGTATCACATGAAAATGTGGTATATGGATTCTGCAAATGCACCTTTTAATGAATGTTTACTAAGTGAAAAGTATTTTCCAGACATATTTTCAGTGCAGCTGTAAAGGTTTTTTAATGCTTTAATAAAATATTTTAGCACAGTAGAAGGCCACCTGTGTTGAGAAATAAATACAGATCCAGTGCCTAACTAGTTTATGGAAATATTTTTCATTATTTCATTGTCAGATATTATATATACAGCCTCTTCACTGGGATCTCAAAACAATTACTTTTGTTGAGTCAGGCAAAAATAAAAATCTAAAGAAGAATCCTACAAGAGGAAAGCAGGGAAAATGAACACTATTTAGCCTATCTTCTCCATTTACTCTCATATGACTTCAAATAAGATGGAGTAATAAACAGAGAGATAGAATAACATTACTATTTCTTATCGTATATCACATAGCAAACTGCAAAAATCTATGGATTTTAATGATTATGATTGTTTCCCCCCAAAGGGAAAACGAATTTTAAATCTTTCTTCTGCTTGAGAGTAACAGACAAAACATAACAGGAAATGAAGTTAAAAGGTAGCTGGTAATGCTTCCCCATTTGCAAACCTTTTTTCTAGCCATTCAGATATGAAGTCTACTGCACGACAGCATTATCCTCAAGTATTTCCTCTCATAAAACCAGATCTAGAAGAACATGTGTCTTGGCTTAGCTGAATCTGTTTAGCAGACTGTTTAGCAAAGGGGGAAAAATTCTCAATGTAATTCTCGGTAGCATTAAGAAACTTACAGTGAATAGCCCTGCCATGTCCAGGTCACAGTATCCTAGGAAAAAAATGAAACATATAAATGAGTGACATAACCAGATGAAAGTTAGGGAGCTAAAGTTACAATATAAAACAGGCACAAATTCAACAAAAACAGTTTTACAGTTTTACAGTCTGTAGTGAAAATAAAGAAAGATGTAAAGGTAAATAGAATTCCTTGACTTAAAAATTCAGAAATATGCATAGCAGAATTTTGATAATACCAACAATTGGGAATAAAAGATATTTTAAATCATTCATTCTGATTCAAACTACAGAATCAGACTACTAAGACTTTCAGAGGATTTCACCAGTCCTTTTAGAAAGGCACCCTCATAGGCACGTTTGATTTAGTTTTTAGTGACATTTCTGTGTAGGTAATCATCATGCTTTTTCTTTTTTTTTTCTTTTATTTATTCTGTTTATTACTAATAATATATAATTTTCACAATGTATATGGCAGGTCCTTAGGTCTATCAGTGAAATGCAGTACCTTTAGTGGTTCACTTCAGTTTTGAAATTGATCTATAGAAGGATTCTACAAAGGAATCTTTGCAAATAATAGCATCAGTTGGTTTTCATCTTAAAAACCATTAGGAATGAAAAGTTTGGGTTTTGCTGGATTTGTTGGCTGACCAGATAATTAAAAAAAAGTTAACAAGTTGCTAGACTCCTGTGCCAGCATTACGCCTGCCAGGGAAGCTACCTCTGTAGCTATTATGCTTGGCAGAAAGGGTAAACATTTACTCACAAAAGAAAATTGCATGAAAAGAACTGCTCTCAAAGCCGCCTCCTGAGGGGCATGCAGGAGGGGGGTTCTGCATGGCTCCACTTTGCTTTTGTTCAGAAACTCCCTTTGCAGTAAGAATATTCTGAGCTTAAAAAAAAAAAAAGATGACTAGTAGGGAAGTTGTGTTTAGACTTCAAAGTACAAGCTCTGTGGCTTTGCAGGAAGTTTCTAACTTCCGCTGCAATGCTTTCCCGTGCTCCCTCCCTCCTTCTTCCAAGAAGAGCAGAAGTAACTTTTCCACAATCAGAATAGCAGCTACACCATGGTGTCAGTTGGTGAAGAACTGCTTCCAGGAGGTCTCCAATGCTAAAGCTCAGAACAACAGATTGTTCAGAACAACAGATTGTTCAATGACAGTGCAAAATATATATCATAGGTAGTGTTTAAGTAGGGATTTTGACTTCTGTATTATTAGTTAGTGACAGAAGAAGTTAGTTCTGCTTACCAGCCTGTTGGGGTATCGAAGCAACACAGGTTGCACAGGGACTCGTGGAACAAAGGCACCTGCAAGCACATATTAAAATTTAGTGAAGACTAAGCTTAACAGAGCAGTTGGGAGTTCTAAGCGATTCATGAAAGACATGGTATCTGGAAGCAGAAATTTTTTAAAAGGCGAGAAGAATGAGAAAAGTTCTTTCTGTCATATGGCTTTGTTTTGAATCAGCAGCATGACTAGCAAAATGTTAGGACAGAAAAGGGTTAGTCTCCATTTCAAGGAGAAAGCTGCCTGCTCAAACTCATTTTCTGTGTATTACCTCCCTGTTCCCTGGCAGTCATTTCAAACAATTATGTGCTCCCAGGAATGCTAAGCACTTCCTAAACCCTTCTCTCTTCTGATTATCTTCCTAAGAGATGCGAATCTGGGAACGTAGTACCAGTTTTGCAACTTTGCTACTCAAGACACTATACAACAGTTAGAAAGGAGAGTAATATGGCTTTAGCTGATGTACAGCATGACAGTCTAATGATCAGTAATACTATCAAGTACCTTTCTGTGTTAAAAACAATCTTTTGCCTTCCCTTGCTAAGCACTATGCAAAGAGATTTCATAACTTGGTTGCTAAGTCTTGCATGGCAAAATTTACAGGAATCTTAAGATGGTGTGACTGTAAGTTGAGCTAAAAGAAAACCACAAGTAGCATGCATGTTGGTAGTAATCACAGACAAGTTTCTGGGTAAACATATCAGATGAAAATGGTACACAGAAAAAATCCCAACCAACTAACCACGTACATCATGGGAATTTTTCAAACTACAAAATATCAAAAATAAGAAAAATAAGCTGAACAGTATGAAACAGTGGGTTTAGTACCACTGAGACTTTAATAAGGCAAGATATCACTACAGTGATGCTGTGGATGATACACCTGCAGAAACAGAGATCTTACTAGAACTACCAAATTAACATTTCACACTATTTTCCAACAACGGTGTAACAAAATCTCTCACCTTGTTTAAACGTTATCAGGCAAGATCGGTTTGTGCAGGTGCCTTCTGGGAAAATCAGTATCTTGGATTTAAAGAGAAAGAAATACATATATACACACATTTTATAAAATATTATACTTCAGCATCAGTTACATAAAGGCTGACTTTATATGCAGCCTGTCTGACATCACATCTTGCATCAAGAATATCATTACTGTTTCAGAAGGAAATGAACAAATGAGTGAAGGATGCTCACAGTAACATTAAGCTGATCCATCCTGATTTGGAAAAAATTGCTTTGTGAGAGAGGATTTCTACAGAAAGGATTTATCAGTTCAGAAATATGGTACAAAAGACTTCCAGTGTTTCACTTGAAATGTTTTAGTGTTGGCAATGATATGAGAATTGTTCCTCTGCTGACAGCAACTTGTTGAACTGCTGGTGTATGAACACCAAGAGTGTGGGCTGACATGAGTGTCTGCAGGCACAGATGCTATCAACATGAGTGAGATGCTAGTTGTGGTGAGATCACAGCTTGAGGGGGAGCAGCAGAAGGCAGAGATCATTTGCATCTGTGATGCAGAGCTCCAACACACCACAACATCACTTTTGAATGACTCAGACACACCAAACACCCAGAAGGCTTCTGAATTTGTGACTGAAAGATAACTATGTTAGAGGCACACTGAGCTGCAATGTGACACACTGAATTCCAGCCTCCTATGGAGTGCTGGGAAGCTTTTTGTTTCTTATATCAATATAGGATCATAAGCAGCACTCCAGAAAAAATTCAGCACAAGAACTGATCTGGAGCAGTGTTCAAGGTGCACTCCTACTTCAGTAGAAATGAACAGGTCAAGGCTAGATGACAGGGGGCATCATTAGGTTGAACCCAAGAGACACAGGGTGTTCTAAAGCATGTTATAGACAGCTGCATGTACCTATCTACAGTTAGTCCACAACTACAAATTCTGTAACCAGAAACTGTTCTTTGGAGCTATGGACACAAAAATGGGTATATGTCATAAGCCCCATTAAACATATTGATGACTGATCAAAGACTAAGTAATCATTCCCTCCTTCACCTTTGGTTGGAAAGGCTAGGAGAACACTAACCAGAATCTCATGTTACTAATAAGCACAAGTTCTACCCTTCCTGTTGCATTTTGATTTTAGGAGGAGGCAACAAGGATCCTAGCTACTTTTCTTTTTCTGTTGTGCTAAGAGAATGCAGTCCAGGCACTCTGAAGAGGATATGACAGATAAAATCTTATGGCCAAGTTTTTTGATTGAAAAACAGAGTAGGAGGAAGGTGTAACCAGGGCACAGGAATAGGAATCACCAGGTGACATCCCCAGCTGTACTGCTGGCTCAGTCTTGGAGATTCCCAGATTACCTGACTCATAGACTATTTGTGCCACAACACGTATCTACTTTTTATCCCAAGTGCAGTATTAGTGTACAGCCAATTCCCCTTTCCTCCCAAGGTTGTTTTCAGCAGATTTTGTCTACCAGGGCTTTGCTGGAATCACTTCATCCATTAACAGCCTAGCAAATCATAAGCATCAGTGTAGTTTGTAAGCACAGTATTAAAAACCCAAACTACAAGCCTTCCTAGCTTTGCCATGTGTGCATTGAAAATCCTCCATATATCCAAAACTTGAAAAAAAAAAAAATGAAGGCTCTAAAAACATTCACAGCAGCTTACAAAAATGTATTTATGAGTCAAATTAAAGAAGCCTAAACACATACTAAAAAGCTTTATACAGTGCTTGCTAAGTAAACATGAGGCATTATATCTCTAAGAAATGCCATTGGAAAAAAAAAGGTGGCAAGTGTTAGTCTTCTCAAGCTGAATGTTCTCTGTTTCTAGAGACTACTAAGAAAGTAGAGCAGCGCATTTTAGGTATCTCAGTGCTCGAGGTACCTACTACTGAAGTCTATATATCCGCTTCTTTTTTTTTCCTCAAGAGTCACTCACTGGAACAACAGTGAAGGAAAATTAACTTTCCTGAGTCATCTAAGAGGCATCCAACTATGACTAAAGAGCTCTTGTGACTTTAGCTGCTGAACCAGTTACTTTGAGTTTCTATTTTAAGTAAATTAACCCCTAAAGAAACAAGTCAAGAACTAATTCAAAACACAAAGCATGGGTTTATACACAAATCTGCACAGGCTGTCTTTGGAGAAAGGTATTATATCACTGACTTTAGCTGTTCCAGAGTGTGGCAATGGTGTGCCGTATTTGTGATATCTAAAGGCATCATGAGACCAGACTGAATGCAGAAAAAAGCAGACATGCAGTGCCAAATGAGGAGGCAGAAGGTTTACAACTGCTCCAGGTCTCTCTTCTTGCAAAGGATGCAGATTTCCATCCCAGCCTCCTGCCTACTGTAAAATCAGCAGATGCTGCCTCAACACTCTTCTACCTCCTGAGCAACCCCTGCTCCATCAGCTATTTGGGATGTAATGCCACCCAAGAGCTAGAAGCACAACAGCAGTTTTGCATGGGAAACACTGTGCAGAATCAGTAATTATTATATCATTAACTTAAAAAGCAAACTGAGCTTCATTTCACCTATTCTCCACATGAGAAACTGATTTTTTAAGCTTAAGTACGGTTCGTGATGGACCCTAGACAGCTTGGGTAACCCATCTCAGCAACTACTCATCTCCCAACTGTTGTAAGCGCAGCTTTGCAGAACAGCTTGTCATGCATGAGAATCATAGCTATGATAGCATCATAGCTAGCTCATGCATGAGAATACTCATACACATGTACTAATGCAAGTCATCTGCTACACTAAAGACAGAAATTTAAGACCTGAATAGGGAAAAGTGAAAAAGTACTGGCTGGATTTTAGCTGACCCACTTGTGACAACAAAACTTTCTGGGAACCAGCCTTTCCTAAACCAGTCATATACCTGCGAGCTGACTTCATCTTCATACATCAAACAGTATCCTATTCAGCTGGGCACTCATGATGTCATGATGCACAGTAAATACGGAATGTGAATACATGATGTAGTAGTACATCTATACCTGTGGCCACTGGCCTCCTGATAATGCCCGCTTGGTGATCTCCGTGACTGTATTCTTCCGTGAATCAGGATCTTGACGTGAAACTGATATCGGCTGAAGGGAACTTAAAATTGCTGTGAAAGAGAGAAACATTTTTATTTACCTTATCCTAGAACTTAGAAAACACATGCGTTCAGAGCTTTCTTGTAGCAAAAACTTGTTAATTCTCATATTAGCAGACAAACTCTGCACAAACAGCTTTCAGATTAAACTGGAAAGAAGAATGTTATTATTGTCCTCGTTCTGCAAAATACGAAGTAAAGACACAAAAGAGAAGACATATTTATACTGCCAGCTGAGGAGGTGCACAGTAGGTATAAACATCCCAAATTCACACAAACACATTCTACTAATATTGTGGTTATTTTTCACTAAGCATTTCCACATAATTCTGAGGAAGAGACCTGATCTGCCCATGGGCCACACTTAGGCCTAACTCATCCAGACTTCAGCCAACAAGCGGTTTGAGCCTATGCTGAAAAAGTAAGATGGCTCTTCTTAGTTACAAAACCTGCACTGATTCTGTGTAAATTACAGAGAAAAAATGCCCTCATACAGAAGTCTACATCAGAATGCATGGATTGATTAAAATGCGATGAAAAATCCTTCTTTGGGAAGGATTATCATTTGCATACTAGTTCTGTGCTTTTAAGAGAAGGTATGTTATCAGTTAGTTTATTTCCTACAAGGACATTTCTCCATGTTGCCTTCTGATTTTAGTTTTGGTTTACTGTACAGCCAGCAGAAAGTCTACAGCTGATTCTAGTAATAAAGCAAACAGGGATTCTTTTGTTGTGCCAAAAGGAGAAAATACTAGAAGTATGAGTCATCTGATCTTTTCCATTCTCTGTGTTTCCTTTTTGAGTAACTTCTCTTCCATTCTTTCCCGGTTTGACTCCCATTAAAAATAAAAAAATCCGTAACAATGCCTGCAAGCTTAAACTTACAGATACGGCATTTTCCAGACTGCTGCAGTTTGGGTCTACTTTTGAAATAACCTTCACTAATCCATGTTCTACATTTGTAGACAGCAGTCAAACAGATTTCTCAAGCTACGTACTGGGAGGATTTTAAGAGAAGGCTTCTAGCCTGAGCAATAATGAAACACGCAAACTTGAAGTTTGTATTTCATACTGAAGATTTGTATTGCAAACTTGAAGATACTGTATTTCACATCTGAAAAGAAGTAGCATACCCCTAGACATTCTGACCAATTCAGAAAGATAACTTGTCATAGGAATTTCACTGGAAATAATCTGTCAACCTCTCAATATCTTTGGAATTTAAGGATTTTAAAAAGTCTAACTAAATCACTTTCAGAGAGATTTTCTGCCTCATGTCAAATTGCTGACTTCTAACATTCTATTTTATCACAAATACTTACTGCCAAATACTGGAGTTGACAGGTTCTCTGTTCTAGACACTACCGATGGCATTCCAGTTAGGGCAGAAATAATGGCATCAAAAAAGCTTGAATGAGGAGCTGCAACAAAGATTGGGGCTTCCTGTGAAGTTGCTATTTTCCCTTTCACTTTAACTCGAAAACCCATTATGAAGAACAAGGTACGAGTCAGGCATGAGAGGGTTGTCTGGATCATCCTCCTTGTAAACAGAAACACAAAAACATCACCCAGCTTACAGTTAGTATTTCTTTCTTACTTTAAAAGAAAGGCCCACAAAATACTTCCTATTTTTCACCAGCACTGGGGCCAGGCACAAGATACCAATACTAGAGCCCAGAAACATGTAGGGCTGATGGGGAAGAAGTAGACAGAGGGGAGGGAACATCATCTTTCCATGTTGAAACCAAGTTGTAATTTAAAATTAAGACAATACACAGCACCTTCCTAAACCTTCCTCCCAGGTACGTTATTTCTTTTCCCATATCTTATAGCATTGTAGCATAACACTATTGTAAGGCCAGGGTGGATAATTAGCAGATCCAGTCTCTTTTGGTAAGAACTTAGGTGTCGCTGATGCTGTCCTTTACTATCAGTTTCAAACAAGTAAGATTAAATGACAGTGATCCCTTACTGGAACAAGCTCCCTCTGTACAGGATATGTTCCTTTCATGTGACTCTCCATAACCTCTCAGCCTGTTAGAATTCAGTTCCTGTGCCTCCTCCTAGGCACAGTGGTAGTGCGTGGCAGCTAGAAGGGAACTTCATTACTCTGAGGTCAGAAGCTGAGCAACTGAAGCCCAGAACCTGAGCAACTGAAGCCCAGAGCCCACAGAGGCAGCTATAGAAAACTCCTTGAAGGGCAACATAGCTGAGAGAGTTGTCAAAGTTAATTTTGTAATAAATCATAGCACAGCAGGAATGACAAAGGCTACGCAGAAACTCAGTCTATGTAGCATTGCCAAGTACTTTTACTAATGAATTTCTTTTGTCAAATATTCTTATCAGTATTATTACTAAAATAAGTATTGGCTTACAAATAGCCTATAAAGATTTTTATACAGATATTTTTCAGCCCCAAGGCAGTTGAAAATCTACCTAATTAAAAAGCTCTGCTCTCACTGTAAAATACACTCATCAAAAAGTTGCTTCACCTAAATGGGTAAAACTAGGATTTGACTGAAATAAAAAGGAAAGGAGAGAGGTGGTGGTGGAGGAAAGATTTAATCCCTTGCTTTGTGTTATAAAATAAAAAAAACTACCACAGTTTCAAAAAAAAATATAGGTCACTTTTTACCTCCTCCATCCTTTCAGTGGCACAGATCCTTTCCTGGGGTGCTGGAAAGTTGCAATTGATGCAAACAGCCATGCTAGCAGTATAATGAATATCATGCATGTGGCACGGAGGGGCAGCAAAATAGTCCCCTGAAGAACAATCTGGGGAAAGAAGAGAAGGAAAGTGTTAAGAAATGACACTGATATCTGTGTAGTTACATTATATATACTTACAAATACTATTTCTACTGCTATGTGATGTAGTAAGAAAAGCATTAATGATGCCAGTGTTCATATGGGAAGTTGGTCACTCGCAGCATTTCATTTTTACTTTTGGGTTCCCATTTCTGTTAAAAATGAAACATCTGAGTAAGGTTTTGGCCTGGATGCTGTTAGACTGAGAGGGTGAAGGGACTGGCTTTTGTTTATAGTTAAGACTTGGTCTGCAGCATATAGCATATACTCAGATGAATCACAGAATAGTTAGGGTTGGAAAAGACCCTAAGATCATGTGGTTCCAACCCCCTGCCATGGGCAAGGACACCTCCCACTAAACTGTATCACCCAAGGCTCTGTCCAGCCTGGCCTTGAACACGGCCAGCAGTGGAGCATTCACAGCTTCCGTGGGCAACCCATTACAGTGCCTCATCACCCTCACAGTAAAGAATTTCTTCCTCATATCCAATCTAAACTTCCCCTGTTTAAGTCTGAACCCATTAACCCTTGTCCTCTCACTACAGTCCCTAACGAAGAGTCCCTCTCCAGCATCTCTATAGCCCCCCTTCAGATACTGGAAAGCTGCTATGAGGTCTCCACGCAGCCTTCTCTTCTCCAGACTGAACAGACCCAACTTTCTCATCCTATCTTCACACAGGAGGTGCTCCAGTCCCATGA
>JANRGW010005178.1:0-11329 GCA_024733675.1 Psilopsiagon aymara | reverse complement strand
TCAGCACCCTCACAGGGAAGAGCTTCTGCCTCAGAGCTCATCTCCGTCTCCCCTCTGGCAGTTAAAGCCATTCCCCTGTCCCGTCCCTCCATCCCTTGCACAAAGCCCCTCTCCAGGTTTCCCGCAGCCCCTTTAGGTCCAACTTCGGGGTGGTTTGAGGGTTATCAGTTCTTCAGCTGGTTGCACCAGTGGCTTCCCCGGCTCATGGGGACACTCACAGAGCTCAGCAGATCTTCAGCAGCATCCTGAATTGGTGCCTTTGACAGAAATAAGGTGCCCATCCTCTTAATGTTCTTCTGCAGCTGGTAGAGGTCAATGGCTCCCCATGCCTGAAGCTCACAGAAGATGAGGAGAAGATGACAATCCCAGGGACTAAGATGATCTATCGGCTCTCTGATGCTGCTGGTGAGTTGGGTCAATCCTTGTCACTGTCCTACCCCATTAACCTGTGTCCCCACTCCTCCATAACCCTGTCCCTGATGTCCCGTGCACCCCGGACTCTATCATGGTCTCCCTGCAGGTCACCCCTTCATGGACCTCATGGCACTGGAGGAGGAGCCCTCACCCAGCGCAGGGCAGGAGCTGGTGGTCCGTGTCCTGGGGCAGCTTGGTGAGACCAGCAAGGTCGTGCCCACCACCGTGGAGCCGCTCCATCGCACCTACTTCAGAGATGGGCAGGTCAGGGGTGGCTCTGCTGGTCCTTCATGTTGGCTGAAGGACCAAGCCAGGGTGGTGGTATCTTGGCCACCATGGATCAAATGGGTTAAATCCCTGTGTTTCCTTGCATCTGAGATGGTCCCTGCTCCAACCAAGGTGCCACCAAGCTCACTGGAGCTGACTCATTGGGGACTGGGGCTTGGTGACCATCTCCCCCCATGGTCCTAGGGATACATCTCTATCCTTGCAGGTGTGTGAGCCCCTGCCCAGCCTGACCGAGGTGAGGACGCACGCTCAGGTGTCCCTCGGCCTCCTCAACCCCGCTCACCGCCGGCTCCATGACCCACAGCCCTACCCAGTACGTCCATTATGGCACCTTCAATCCACACCCAGGAGCCCTCAGCGTGGCTCCACCGGAGCGTGGAGATGGGGCTGCACATCCCCATGGGGCTCATTGTCCACTCTTGCTCCCATGTAGGTAGCTGTGACGGAGAAGCTGCACCAGCTCCTCACCACGCTGCAGCAGGCCAGCCAGTGAGGAGGTCCTTGCTCATCCCCTTGCTTGGGACCAGCTCTTCTTCATGCCCTTTTGAAGGCCAAGTGACTACATTGGGAATCAATGGCTTCAACAGCTGTGTGGTGCTCAGCTGAAGACCCTGCAGGAACTGGAAGAGCACCCAGAGATCCCAAAGCTGGGATGAGGCAGGTGGAGCTGGGAGGTCCTTTGGGAAGGGATGGTCCTTCCTTGCCCATCCTGGTGCTCCTGCACCTTCTGCAATGATGGTGCTGCCAACAGCAGTGCTCTTGCAACCCCTGTGCCTTCTGTTGTGGCAGCATTGCCCACCGTGCCTCCCACCATGCCAGTCCTGCACCTTCAGTGGTGGCAGCTCACACTGAAGCTGCTCAGTGGCACTAGAAGCCAAGTCCTAAGTGCACAAGAAGGGGTCCTACTATGGGAATGTCCTCCGGGACATCCCTGGCAGATGCACTTTGCACTTTCTCTTTAGGCTTTGGCTCTGTGGCCACATTCCATCTCTTCCCATTTTATATGGGGTGGAGGTCACCTCCTGGTTGATGCCAACTCCACGTTGGCACCTGCACTCTGCAACTGGATGTTCCTTAATCCCTGGAATTAGCTTTATTCTATACAAGAGATTAAATAAAAGCCTTTACCCAACTACATCCACCCCATGGGGCTGCCCTGGTCCTTCCAAACACTTGTGGCCTTCAACTTGAATGTAACATCCTTCACTTCCCTGTTTATGACTGAATAAAGGTGGCATGAAAAGCAAGTGTTGAGCTGTGAGAGCAGTTGGGGGTGACCCCAGCTGCCACATGGCATCCCATGGGGATGCTATTCTATTCTGATTCCATGGCCCTAATTCCAATGAAAATCCCACTGTAGCTCCACTGGGGTAGGGTCAATGGGTGGTTGAAGGCTTCAGCAAAACAGGGTCAAGAAAAGGTGGGGATGGAATGGAGAAGAACCCTGCAGTGACTTGATCTTCTCCCTGCTCCATCCCTGGCAGTGCTCAAGGCCAGGTTGGACACCAGGGCTTGGAGCAAGCTGCTCTAGTGGAAGGTGGCCCTGCCCATGGCAGGGGTTGGAACTGGATGAGCCAACCCAAACCATTCCGTGTTTCCATGTTAATTCTGCAACAGGGAGAGAGTAAATCCTTTCCCCCAAGCTGGTAAAATGTTTAGACCCCAAAGTGTCACATACCCGTGGAAAAGGTGCAGTGAGGACAAGAGGCAGTGTCCAACCACCCACCTGCATCATCCACCCTACAAGGAACAGTGAGCAGGGGAAAAAGAGCTTAACAAAGCCTTAGGTGATGGTCACTTGTTTGTAGACAGGGCTGGAGGTCACTGGTGCAGTGCTCCAGCTGTGGCACTGGGCCCCACTGAGCATGGTTAAGAGAGAACCACAAAACTCCATGAAACCCATTAATAGTTCGCTATTAAACATTTTCAGAACAGAATCCCCACAGACAGAGAAGTCCAAGCTCAGCATACCTGAGTCGAGATGGGCCTGAGGTCTAAGGGGAGAAGGACTGAAGAGCAAGATGAAGCAGGTGAAGCAGTGAGCTTCAGCACCCTCAGCCCTCTGCACGGCCACAGAGGAGCAGCTCATAAGTGCAGGAGAAGGGTAAACCCATCCTTGGGATGATCTCCTGCTGTCCTCTAACCCTTGTCAGGCTCCACCACTGGTGCTTTGGCTTTGTCCAGACCCATTTTAGGTAGCTCCAAGGATGGAGAATCCTTCACCTCTTTGGAAACCTGTACCAGAGTCTGTCATCCTCATGGTGAAGAAGCCTTCCATGATGTTGAGGGAACCTCCTGGGTTTCTCTTTGTGCCCTGGGGCTCTGGTTCCATCACTGGGCACTATGAAGATCCTGTCCAATTTGTACCCTCTCTTCAGACATCGATGAGTTTCCCTGGAGCCTTCTCCTCTCCAGGCTGAACAGTGCCAACCCTCTGTTTCCTCATGGGAGAAATGCTCCAGTCCATCTTCAAGCCCTTCATTGGGCTCTCTTCATCCCTTGCACTGAGGAACTCCAAATAGGATCCAATACTCCAGTTGTGGCCTTATCCGTGCTGAGCAGAGGGGAAGGATCCTCTCCCTCACCTCCTGGCAATACTATTGCAGCCCAGGACATTGTCCACCTTCTCTGTCCTTCCTCATGGTCAACTTAGTGTTGAGGCTCAAATGCTCAACAGAGACAGTTGGAAGCTGAATTGACATTTAATGTGTGGTAACAACCTGGGTTCATTCCACGCCAGGCATCACATACACCCCAGGAAGCAGCTACAACCATCAGGCTGTTGAGGTCCCCTTCAGCATCACCACCTCTGCTGCCAACCAAAAGAGAACCTGAAGCTGCACCCTGCATTAAAGAGGGAAGAAAAAGAGGAGGGGCATTCCAGCAGCACATCTGGGGCTCCTGAAGGCATCCATTGAGGATCTGGAATCTCCACTGACTCCTGTAACAGCTTTCTGCTGTCATGACAGCATGAGTTTAATGGCAGAGAACCTCCAGTGTGCGCATTTTTTGAGTTGAAGGAATGACAGTTCCCACCCTGAGACCTTTCTCCAGTCACAGCAAATCCAAGAGTGCTCCTTTTTGCCCTTGGAATTCTGTTATTGGTCTTTGGATCTCGGGAGTGGGTGCAGAGATGGGACAGAAAGTGCTAAAAGTGAGGTTAAAACACCCCATCAGGCAGCAGTAGTGCAGCCTTTGCAAGAAAGAGGACGTGAAACACATTGTTCCTCTGTTCCATCTTTCTTCCAGTTTTGTTCTGGATACAGACATGGATTCTAAAGCCTTTTTGCAGCTCAAGACATCCAGCGACCTCATGGTTGAAAATAGAGATGGTGGGCACAAGAGCCAGAGTTTAGTGCTGGGTAAGGGAAGTGCAGGCACCTCAGGGACCAACCTTCAGGTGTGGGGCACATCCCAGCCCTCAAGAAACCCTCATCCTGACCCATCTCTTCACAGCATGGTGCAGTTCACAGCTCCTGGGTTTCTCAGTGCACAAGTCCATGTGAAGATGGGCTATGTGGGGCAACGCTGTGGTTTTTTGTGCTCTTTGCAAACCTGAGGAGAACTGTTCATGTCTTGGTTAAATACTGGTCCTCAGCTTGATAACTGTCCATGTTTTCCTTAAATACTGGTCCTGTCTCATCACTGGAAGGGAGAAAAGGATGTTGGGGAGGACTCTGAGGTAGGGCAGAGCTACAGAGTGGGGAGGAAAGAGGGTGGAAAGGGAAGGGAGGAAAGAAGAATGGATTTGAGCGTAAAGAATCCAGAGTCCAGGTCTGCTGGAACTACAAACTCTCACGATAGGATTTAACTAACCCAACCTGCTGTGGACACCTTCATACCAGACACCGGCAGAGGCAAGAAGAGGCTCAAGTGCATGTTTGGTGTCCCCAGACTTGGCTGTTTGTCCTGGTGCCAAACTCCAGGGTTGATCCACGTTCATGTTTTCAATGCCTCAGTGCTCTGCAGCACCCGGGTCACTTGTAAAGTGCCATCTTCTTGCTCTGGTACATGTACATGTAGGCATCACAGAAGAGGCGCTTGGCCACTCCATCCATGTCCCGAGGCTGCTTCAGAGCCAGTGCAGCCAGTGGCAAGTCCAAGTATTTGGCAACTTCAGGGCACAGCGTTACTGTGGGAATGTTGAAGCCATTTTCACCACCTAAGAGAGAAAGGAGAAAAGTCCAAACCAGGTCCTAAGGCTCCTACAGCTCAAGCAGACACCTTTGTTAATGGGTTCAAACTTAAACAGGGGAAGTTCAGGTCTAACTTCAAGTCCTTTAAGGAAGAAGCTCTTTACTGTGAGGGTGGTGAGGCACTGGAATGGGTTGCCCAGAGAAACAGGATGTCCACCCCTGGCAGTGTTCAAGGCCAGGCCTTGGGTGACATGGTTTAGTGTGAGGTGTCCCTGCCCACGGCAGGGGGCTGGAACTGGATGATCTTAAGGTCCCTTCCAACCCAAACCATTCTATGATCACACTCAACACTTAATGTGGTGCCCCAACCTGAGAGAGCTGGAGGTCAGCCCCAAAGCGGGGACGTGTCCTCACCGTGCCTGTCAGCCATGCTGTCGAAGAACATCCAGTGGTCATTCTCAGGGCCATACTTCACAAAGGAGACATAGTGACTGGTCTCGATGCAGAGCACTGCAAAGAGCTCCATCTTCTCATGAGGGACCTGCTGGCAGCCCCGGGTGCTCCGGGTGTGGAATTCCTCTGGGATGTGAAGCTCTCTTGGCTTGTGCGATTTGCGGTGGTAGTGGGAGTGAACCTGAGGAGAGAGGATGTGAGGGGTTGAAACTGGATGATCTTAAGGTCCTTTTCAACCCAAACCAGTCTGTGATGGGGTGGCACTGCTCAGAGGGTAGATTTGACTTGCCCTGCCACAAAAAGGAGGATGCAGGGGTCAGACCCCCAGTTTATTCCCCACTGATCGGACACTCATGGTCCCTGCATGGTAGGGAATGACACTGCCTCATCAGGCTTCATAAAATCATGGAATCTAGGAATCACAGACTCCAGTTCCAACCTCTGCCGTGGGCAGGGACACCTTCCATAGAGCAGTTTGCTCCAAGCCCTGTGTCCAACCTGGCCTTGAACACTGCAGGGATGGGGCAGCCACAGCTTCTCTGGGCACCCTGTGCCAGCGCCTCAGCACCCTCACAAGGATGAGCTCATCTCAGTCTCCCCTTGGGCAGGTTAAAGCCATTCCCCTTGGCCTGTCCCTTGTCCAAAGCCCCTCTCCAGGTTTCCTGCAGCCCCTTCAGGCACCGGAGCTGCTCTCAGGTCTCCCCTTCAGGAGCCTTCTCCTCTCCATGCTGCCCCAGCCCTGCTCTCTCAGCCTGGCTCCAGAGCAGAGCTGCTCCAGCCCCTGCAGCATCTCCGTGGCCCCCTCTGGACTCTGTCCAACAGCTCCACATCCCTCCTGTGCTGTTGCCCCCAGAGCTGGATGCAGGACCCCAGGTTTGGCAGCAAGAAGCTGAGATGGGAACTTGCCGCCCTCTAAGGGAGGTCAAAAAGCTGTTGCTCCTGGTGGGACAGCATGGAGGGCTCAGTGCTCTCCTTGTGCTTATTTAGGCTCAGTGTAGGCAGAGGGTTTAGTAACGTGTGGCACCTAACCAGCTCATGCTGCTGATGTGATGCTCAGGGAGAAGCCCTGAACATTCCTTCCGAAATGCTGCAGGGACAGCATGGGAAATGAGGGAATTCTGGGGGGTTCAATCCGCTGTCAGCCCCAAGGCAGGTTTGATGAGCAGCCAAAGAAGATGACTACCTGTCTGGAGCAGGAGCTGCAGAACTGCTTCAGGCCTGTAGGTGCAAACACCTTGTCTTTGAAACACTCTGAACACTCCAGGGTGGCGACATCTCCACACAAGCAGCACTCCCTGGGACCTGCAGGAGAACAGGGGTGAGAAAATAGATCTCCTTCAGACTCCACCTGAAATCCAGCTTGTCCTGCCAAAACTGGTGTTCAGGGAAGTAGAATCACACCATGATCCCACCCCACATCTGCTCCCAACCCAAAGAGGTGAGACGTGGCTCCTGGCTCCAAACAGGCCAAACCAGCAGCTTTAACACACCCCAACTTACTGTCAAGCAGCAGATCTGTTATATCCAGCTCCAAGGAAGGAATGATTTTGCTGAACATTTTGTATTCCTTCCCAAAACGTGGCATTTGGATTATGAAGCATGATGGGATCTGGGAAAAGAAAGACAAAGAAATCACCCTGGGAGAAGAACCAAGCTCCAAAAACTCTCCTTTCCACAACACTGCTGGGAGCTTTCTGCTCTGGTCACAGGATGAAATGGTAACAGGGAAAGCACAGCCCTCTTCCCAGGTCATGCTGAGATTCCCAAAGCTCTTGTGGCTGTATCCTGCTTCTTTGTCGTGTTGGATATCAGACTCCAGGATATCAGGCACAAGTATGTTGGAGGAAGCAAGAAAGAGGCAGCAGAGAGCAGTGTAGGCAGAAGGCTCTGGGCTCACCTCCACTAGCTTCAGATCAGAGGACAGGAAGGAGCGTTCCACTAACTGCTGCACGTCAGGAACCACCAGATCCTCCTGTTTGTCCATAAATATCTGGTAACAGTAACAGTCCTGCTCCTTCTGGCCTCCTGACCTGCAAGGAGTGGGCATGGGGCTTGTTTATGTGGTGCCACAAACATTGGAGCTCCCAAACATATGGGGTTTGTCTTGCAAGAGCTACTACGCCCAAGGCACCAAAGGGCTGCTTGGTATAACGCTGACACAAAGCTGGTTTTCCACCCGGAAACACTGATTCCTCAGCCTGGAGAAGAGGAGAAGGCTGCATGGAGACCTCAGAGCAGCTTCCAGTGTCTGAAGGGGGCTGCAAGGATGCTGGAGAGGGACTCTTCATCAGGGACTGGAGTGACAGGACAAGGGGTGATGGGTTCAAACTGAAACAGGGGAAGTTCAGGTTGGATCTAAGGAAGGTCCTCCCTGTGAGAGTGCTGAGGCGCTGGCACAGCATGGCCTGAGAAGCTGTAGCTGCCCCATCTCTGGCAGTGGTCAAGGCCAGGTTGGACAGGGCTTAGAGCACCCTGCTCTAGTGGGAGGTTTGCCTGCCCATGGCAGGGGGTTGGAACTGGAGGAGCTTCAAGGTCCTTTCCAACCCAAACAATTCCATGACTAATAATTGCCATGAGAAGGGGATACAGCACCATCTTCAGTCTCATTATCCTGTCTGTAGCATCACATCCTGCTCCTACGAGCAAAACTCATTTCCCCTGCTTGAGGGAAATATTAAAAGAGGCTTCAATGTGCTTTAAACCAAGTGCACTAAAGCAGAATCAAACTCCTCCTCAGATGAAGGCTCTATTTATACCTTCACACACAAACCTCAGTGCATTCAGGAGGTATGGGAGATGTTCTGCACGTAACTCACCCCCTGCAGCCCTGAGTCAGCAGAGAAAGGATTTCCTTCAGCTGACCCTGTGCAGAGGAGCTGCAGCACAGAGTCATCTTTGTGCTCAGCCTTTCCAAGCACTCCATGATCTGCAGCTCGACTGACACCTCAACAAAGCAGCACAGAAAGCAAACAATCCCCTTCTGTGCTCCTCAACAGCACAGTTATTTTTGGCTTCCTTCAGCCTCTCATCCTCTTTGTAGAGCCCTGAAAATCTGGGATTACATCCATGGAGTGCCTATTTGAGAGGCTACGGGATCTGAGCCAGCTTGGCAGGTCTAGACACATCCCAAACACATCCAAAGGTTGGACACTGTGTTTCTCAAAGCACTGTTCTCCCTGAGGGTGTCAGAAAGGTTTTAGCACAGTTTTCTGAAGGTGGCACCTCTAAGGAGAGCTTTACCTGGATGTGTCACCTGGGACAAGATCACAGAGAGGAGCTGCACACAACTCCCTGAACTGCGTCTCCAAAGCCACAACGAAAGGGTGTAAATAACACCACGTGATGGCGAGGTGGTAACTAAGAGCCTGGGTAAGATGCATCACTTGGATATGAACACTTACTGCAGTTTCAAGAGTGGCTCTATCCCCAGGATCTGATGCATGATGAGATTGAGGAATTCCTCAGGATCTGGAAGATGAGACAAAAACATGGGTCACACCACACCAGGAATGCTCTGAACCCACTGAAGGCAAAAACCTGCCAGATCAACATGAACCAACATTTCCTGAACCTGGAACGTCCTGGCTCACTCTAGGTAAGGGGAAAATGGGGCTAGAAGTTGGGTGAGCATGAGGAAACCAAACCAGCCTTTACTTACTGCACTGAGAAGCCTCAGGCCATCAACACCAGCTCAGAGGCTTTAATGGACTGTTACTAACAACCAAAAGTATAAATTCAAAGTGAAATCAGGGAAAACTCTGGAAATTCAAGCAACTGAAGAACAGTTAAACCACCCCCAGCTAAAATCAGCATCTAACAGTACAAATTACAAGTGGTGGTCAATAACAAGATACCTGGATGTCAAAGCTCACTCCAGGGGCGTTGGACCTAGATGACCTTTGAATGCCCCTTCCAACCCACAATTCCCATCTTTCTATAGACTTCAGGATAAATTTTCAGCTGAAAAGAGTCTCAAAAGCTGAAAATACACGAGATGGGCATCTTTCTGTAAGTGAACATGGAATGCATGCAGCAGGCATCTTAATGCACATGCCTGGAAGCAGCACACATTGAAGCTGCCAGCCTGGATGAGGCAGCACATGGGGAATCAAACCAGGGAAGGCCCCAGAGAGCATCTTACCTTTCTCAGCATTGGTAAAGCTTGAACATTGACCCTTGTCAGTCAACTGCTCCCTGAGGTGCATCACACTCTTGGCATTGACAAAGCCAGTCCTAGAAACAAGAAGTAGCTGTAGATGATCTCTCCAAGGTATTTAAATCATGAAATGGTTCAGGTTGGAAGGGACCTTAAAGCTCATCCAGTTCCAAGCCCCTGCCACAGGCAGGGACACCTTCCACTAGAGCAGCTTGCTCCAACCTGGCCTTGAACACTGCAGGGATGGGGCAGCCACAGCTTCTCTGGGCACCCTGTGCCAGCACCTCAGCACCCTCACAGGGAAGAGCTTCTGCCTCAGAGCTCATCTGCATCTCCCCTCTGGCAGTTAAAGCCATTCCCCTTGCCCTATCCCTCCATCTCTTGTCCAAAGCCCCTCTCCTGGTTTCCTGGAGCCCCTTTAGGCACTGGAGCTGCTCTCAGGTCTCCCCTTCACGCAGCAGAGGGGCAGAATCTCCTTCCTGACCTGGTGCTCATGCTCTGGGGATGCAGCCCAGGATACAGTCGGCTTTTGTGCTGCAAGTGCATACTGTCCCATTTTTCATCCCCAAATCCTTCTCTGCAGGGCTGCTCTCACCAAATCTCAGCATCACAGAATACCCCAGGGTTGTATTTCTGTATCAGTGCCAGGACACCTCAAGGAAGATGCTAATGTCTGATGTTCAGCTCTCCCTGCCCCTCTTCCACACCCCTCTAGGGAGGATAAGGAAAGAACCTGGTATCTTTGATACAAATGCCAAAGAATTTAGCCTCATGCCATGGTTTACTCTCATCCAGCCTGGCACTGACACTGCCTTTGGGCCCAACTGCTGGTGAAGCAATGCCACCGGACCATCTGCTCTAGGGTTCCCTCCAGAGGTGGTCTGAATCCCAGGAATCCTCCTTTCACGAGGCTTCCTTTTGAGCACGAGATCCTCATGCACATGCAGGAAGAGTTGTGACAGCCTTAGAACACAGGGAAAGGTTTAACTGGAAGAGGAACCCCATATGAAGCCCTTTGGATGTGGCTGGTGGGAGAAACCCTCCAGGTAACCCTTCCCTTAATGATAGGTACCATCTAGAAGGGCAGCAGAGAAGGTGTGAAGGCAGATGGATGACTTCCAGGATTCCCACATATTATACTCACCTTCGGAGGGGATTAACAATCTCATCCCTCAGAATGCTCTGGACATTCCTATCACACAGCAGGAAGGGCTTGAAGAGCATGGAGTCCACCACAGATGTACAGGAGAAGAGGCTGTGGAAAGAGATTGATGGGTGTAATATCTGCAGCAGTAGTTAGAACCAAACCATTGTGCCTGGTGACAGTCGGTGGCTTTGATTCTCAACAGTCCATGCGTGCAGTTACAGAAGGGGAGTGGCAGCACATCTCCACAGTGGGAGAAACCACATCAGGTTTAATGAACACTGATAGGGAGCAAGGAAACAGCTCCAACAGCTCAGACACAATGAGATCTCGTACTTTACAGCCCAAACTGCTCAGGAGGGGGCACCACTGAGGCCTTTTTCCTCTCCAAACAGTGAAGCTGGGACCTCTTGGGGGGTTTCTTTGATAAACGTTTCCAGCCAATACCTCCAGTGACAGAGTCAGCACCGTGCCAGGATCTCTCACCACCCTGCATGAGAGACACACGGTACCTTAGGCACTGTATCAGCACCACTGCGGCAACAGGACTGTTCCCCTGCACTGGGCACTGGTGAGGCTGCACCTCGGATCCTGTGTTCAGCTCTGGGCCCCTCACTGCAAGAGGGACATTGAGGTGCTGGAGCAGGGCAGAGAAGGGCAATGGAGCTGTGCAGGACCTGGAGCACAGTGTGATGGGGAAGGGCTGAGGGACCTGGGGGGTTCAGATGGAGAAGAGAA